>APFE031629560.1:160131-182747 GCA_000404065.3 Pinus taeda | reverse complement strand
ACGACCATCTTGGAGAAAAAAAAATTCTTCCTAGGGATATATCACCCACAAAATGGTGGGTAACAAACCCAATGTTGAAGATGCCACCTAAAATAATGTTGAAGATGCCACTTAAAATAATCTTTCAATCTGTGGAGCTACCTACTCACTCTGCATCTGTGAAGCCCTCATCCCTCTCTCCATCAACTTACCTATACCATAATCCATAATCTGTTGTACCTCTGAGATACCTCAAAACATGTTTTGCAGCAACCCAGTGAACTCTGGTTGATTCTATCATGAACTGACTCAGTTGGTTCACGGCAAAACAAATATCAGAGCGTGTATTGACCAAATACATCAACGACCCAATGAGTTGCCTGTATACTATAGCATCTACTCGCTTTGCTCTGCTAGCATCCACTTTCCTCTAGTTTGTGACTAGAGGTGTGGCCATGGGCCTACAATCTTGCATATGAAATAACCAGAGAATCTTTGTAGTGTACTTACACTGTCCCATGAAGATCTCACCATCACCCTGCCATGGGCCTACAATCTTGTGTATGAAATCTCTGGAGAACCTTTGTAGTGTACTTCCACTATACCACAAAGATCTCACCATCACCCTGCTAAACCTCCAATCCAAGGAAATAATGCATAAGCCATGTATCCTTCATCTCAAACTCCCTTGCAAGATCCTCCTTGCATGTATCCTTCATCTCAAACTCCCTTACAAGGTCCTCCTTGCAATCCTAGATCAAGTTGTCTGCTCCAGTCAATATAAGGTCATCAACATAGAGCACTAGAATGAGCATAGGCCCTACAACCATGATGTAGTACCAGTTGGAATCTGCCTCATTCTTAGTGAAGCTTGAATGTAGTTATAAATACGAGTGTGCCATTCTCTCGGAGCCTGCCTGACCCCATAAAGAGCTCTCTTCAGCCTACACATGTGTCTCTACTGAACGACTCAAACCCCTCTGGCTACTCCATATAAATCTCCTCCTCAAATACTCCATTGAGGAATGTTGTCTTCATGTCGATCTGGTGGATCTTCTGCCCCATATGTGCTACAAGTGCCAGAATCATCCTGATGGATGAATACCATGCTACTGGGGCAAAGGTCTCATCATAGTCTATGCCCTCAATTTGTGAGAAGCCCTTGGCCACAAACCTGGCCTTGTACTTCTCCACACTCCCATTTGCTCCAAGCTTCACCTTGTACACCCAACGTGAGCCTACCACTGATTTTCCCTCTAGTCATGGCACAATCTCCCAAACATCGTTCTTCATGATGGAGGAATATCCGTCCACCATGGCATCCTACCAAACCTTCTGAGAAGTTGCCTCCTTATAATAAGAAGGCTCAGTGCCCACCAATCCTGTCATCAAAGCCATATATCCTTTGTACCTCTGTGGCTGCTTCCTTTGCCTAAACATGGTGCTAGGAGTCTCAACCTACTCATGGGCCTCCCGAATCAATTTCTTGGCCCACTTGGCCCCCTTCCTCCTAGTGTTGGAAGTCTCTCACTGAGTAGCTTCATGCTCTCATCCTAGTCTCTTCTCCTCATCATCCTATAGATCATCTTGCTATGCGACCCTCTTGCCACCTGGTTGAGACTCAATTTTGATCCTAGCTGAGTTTACTCTTGCTTCGCAGCAAGTAGCTCCTCCTCAAGTTCTGCAATCGACTCTCGCTCCAAGGATTCCCTAGAGCTCTATCCTCCAAGAACCTCATATCTCCCCTGATAACTGTCTTCTTGAGTCCTGGAAGATACACCGTGCATGCTTGAGTTGTCTCACTATACCCCACAAAAATTCTCTTTTCAGTTGTGGGCTCTAGTTTCTTCCTGCTATCTTTGGACACATGGCAATAAAATTTTGTCCCAAAGATACCGAAGTGTGAAACATCAAGGTTCTTGCTTATGACAGCCTCTTCCGGTGTAACTCATCCAAGCATCCTGTGTGGACCCTTGTCCTGCAGAAATAATGCAATGTTGCATGCCTTTGCCCACAAGAACATAGGCAGTGCCTCATTATGCAACATGGCTTTGGTCACTCCAACAATGTTGTGGTTCTTCGTCTCAGACACTCCATTCTGCGTAATGTTATGAATGGTGCTATCAGCTCTCTCCTAGTGCCCTCCTTTGCACGCAAATTCTTTAAGGCATTGGAGATATATTCTCCTACATTGTCACTCCTCAATGCTTTGATATTCTTCCCTATCTAGTTTTCTATCATGGCATTACACTCCATGAAGTTGGAGAAGACCTCATCCTTCTTCATAAAGAGTACCTTGTTGATTTCCTAGTGCACATTAGGGCTAGCACAATATTGCTAAAATTTTGATAATTACTTTTGTTGTGAATCTTATTTTAACTTATTCCAATATATCATTCAACAATTACACTTCAGAAATTTAACAATAAAGAATAGTAGAATAGTAGAGATCACAATGCACAAAAGAGAGGCAAGATTTACCTGGGAAAACCCACTACATGGAAAAACCCAGCAACTTTTTCAATAGAGAAATTCTTCCTGTTCTTGTCCACGTCATCCTGAGGTTCCTCCTTTGGAGCTAGAAGCTCCTCAACCGCATGTAGTTGAAGCTCCCTCTCAAGGGAACATCTCATGGCCTTATCTTCATCAAATTTTACATCTATGCGAACCATTGTCATCCTGTTGGTTGGAAGGTACACCCAATAGTTGTGAGGTGTATCAATATACCCCACAAATATCCCCAACTCGGCTGTTGGCTCAAGCTTTTTCCGTGCATCTTTGGTTACATGGCAGTAGAGTGTCCCACATCTGGTTTCCTCCCTGAAAAAGCCTCTTCCGGTGTACTCATCCCGAGAATTCGATGAGGGCTTCTATTCTGCAAATAAACAGTTTTGTTGCATGCTTCAGCCCACAAGTGTAGTGGTAAGCCCTGATCATGCAACATCGCCCATGTCGCTCCTACAATGCTTATGTTCTTCCTTTCAGCCACCCCATTCTGTTGTGGGTTATGAGGTGCTATCAACTCCCATTGAATGCCTTCTGATGCACAGAGGTTTTTGAACTCATTCAACACATACTCTCCATTGTTATCACTCCTGGGAGCTTTAACTTTCCTATCAATATCTTTCTCGACCAGTGCTTTAAATTCACAAAACTTTGAAAAAGTATGATCTTTCTTTTGCATGAAGAAGATCCAACACTTATGAGAAAAATCATCAACAAATATAACATAATACATGCGCTTGGCCGTGGATGTTGTCGAGAACGGTCCACGTAGTGAGTGAACGCAATCAAGGATCGTCTGTGCTCTACTGTCTTTGTCATGAAAGGAAGCTTTGGTGTATTTTCCCAATGTACACCCTTTGCATGTGTCTACCTGCTCTAGTGTACCCTTGGGAAGACCGGTAGAAGTTTGTTGCATGATCTTCAAAGCTCCATGGTGCAAGTGACCCAACCTCCTGTGCCACAACTCACCGATGTCTCGGCTCTGCACCTTCTCTGCTTTCGTGCTCGAGGCAACACAATCTTCTACCTCCAATTTGTAGAGATTCTTCACTCGAACCCCTATCCTCTTCACCTGTCCTGTGGCTATGTGACAAAGGAACGCCTTTCCCTTACTAAATATCACATCATAGCCTCTATCCTCCAACATGGCAACAAATACCAAGTTCTTCTTCAAACCAGGAACATACATAACATCTTGCAAAGTGAGGGGAGAACCCGACTCCCTCTGAAAGGTAACTATACCGATCCCGGTAGCGCTATACCTCCCATAAGCACCTATCTCGATATGCATCTGGAGATCCTTCTCCTCCAAGTTACTAAAGAGCTCTTTGTTACCAGTCATGTGGAAAGAAGCTCACTATCCAGGTACCACACACTACCCATCATCGATGACACCATACAATCGATGAGGGTAAAGTCCAGTTCGAATTGTGAAGCAAGAGCCTCAACTGTCGCTCCTCCTGAGGGCTTCTTACCGGCCTTCTTGAGCGGGACACTTTTTGGCAAAATGTCCCAGCTCATGACAGTGAAAGCACTTGATTTCGACATGTCTTTCTTCTTGTTGCCCTGACAAGAATCTGATTTGGAATGGGATGACTTCCCTTTCCCTTTCTTTGCCTTACCCGCTAAGGCACAATTCTCCTCATCATCATGCTTTGATGAGGATCCGTCTCTGGTGTTCCGCCGAATCTCTTCCTGTACCAAGTTGGACCACAATCGCTCCCACTCTGGTAGCTTCTCCCTCCCATTAATAAAGTCCTGGTAACTGTGACAACTCTTGGGAAGTCCTAGAAGTGCGAAGTTCACCAAATCATCTTCAGCAACATTAATCTTGACACTTCCAAGCTCATCCCGACATTGGGTGAACTTGGTCAAGTACTTTGGAATTGAGTCGCCCTTCTCCATCTTGATCTTTCTAAGTTTGTCCTTCAGTGCCAACTTCCTATGGTCACTACTATTTTGAAACAGGTCTGTCAATGCCTTCCACATTCCTTCCAGGATAATCCTTCTCGCTTTTTCCACACACTTTCTCCATTCAGCCAAATCCTTAGCATTAGACGTTGGAAGCTTTGAAATATCATGATCTATGAATTCATTGAGACCATTGTCTTCCAACACTGCCTTTGTCCTGTCCTTCCAAGCTATGTAATTCAAGTTGCCCTCCAAGGCATACTCAAGTCTCAAACCATAGAATGACATATTGCTGACTCTGAAGTATGAACTTACAAATTCGATTTCACCTACACAACAAACTCGAATTCTCCTCTTCTATATTGTCTTCAGCTTCGATACCATGTAAATTTTTACTATAGATTCAACAGCTTATGTGATATTCTAAAACACAAGACAAGAATCTACTCTACTCTTCAGCGGAAACCAAAATTGATTAGTGAAAACAATAAGCAGAAAAGGAAGAATATCAATCGCACATAACACAATATTTCTCTGGGGAAAGCAACTGCTAAAAACCCTGACTATCTATATTGCATTAACCAGAAGATCTGAGAAGAAAATACAATGCTTGTTCAACACGAACAATTCCTGCACTAGTACAATCTAACTCTCTACCTCACAAGCCAACTCAAGCCAATTTTGTTGCCTGTCAAGCCTCTACTTCCTTGTGCAATTCCTGAGAGAATTAGCCCATATTTAATTGGGAAATTATCCACCCATGACTACGCAATCCATCCATAGGCCCTCAATTGATTGCATGCACCATGTGTACAATTCAGAAAATTATACAACTAATAGTACACTATTCCTGAACTTTAATCGCAACTAGGTCTTCCTCTGCACTGACATGCATGAGTTATTTATGAGTGAATCTTCAGTTAACTAGTGTGGCACTGAGGATGCATTAATACCCGTCCCCACTACTAGACCTCCTACTAGTTCCTCCAATAGTTAGAACTAGTTTCACTGACTATAACTTAGTTTAAGTTAATTGATTACAACTCAAAAGAACTCAACCTGGACCCCTAAAATTTAGGAATCACTCTACATGACTCTAGATAGACTTCCAACTCGAATTTCCTGAGCCAACTATGACAATTTAACTTAGTTAACTATTACAAGTTGCTATGAGAACAAAATTTCGATTTAATTCTCAATTTAATTCAAGGACAAATTAAATTGGAATTTCTTGTTGCTATTTTTAACACACACATCGGTTGGACATCCTCTCTTAGGTGTTTAAGAAGAAAACTATGATCCCTCAAGGGATGGCAAATGAAACCTGAAGCAATCACCTAACACATCTCATGGAATCAAGTGAGATCAACATCAAAGGTACATCAAACCATAAGAGTGTCAATGTGGACCCAACTTGATGAAATAAGGCACTAGAATACATCACACAAGTAATCATCATCCACAAGGCAATGTCCATTAAGTAGGGTACAAAGCCAACCTAGAGGCCTCTTGCAGGATCCTGGGGAACATCATCAATGGAGGCAACATCCCAACTTTGTAGCCCAATGTCCAAGGCTCAAGAGGGAGAGGATGGTATGCTCTCTGCTATAAAATCATCAAATGCCTCAATATCCCTCAAGGTGTGCAATGACCTTTTGGAAGATCTTTGGTGAAGTCACATATGGGTTGGACATCCTCTCTGAGATGTTGAAGAAGCAATCTTTTATCCCTCAAGGGATGGCCAGTCAAACTTGGAGAAATCACCTAACATAGCTCATGAAATCAAGTGAGATCAACATCAAAGGTACATCAAACCATAAGTGTATCAATGTGAGTCCAACTTGATAAAACAATGCATTAAAGTACTACTACCCTCCAAAAGTGGGTAACCCATAAGAGAAAAAAAATTCTCCTCATTTGACAAGCTAGCCAAGTAGCAGTCCTATGATGGTCGATAGATAGCATTATGCTAGAGATCCCCATCTATTGCTCTGGTCAATGCTCTCTCCCATCTAGCATTATTTCTCAAGGGAACGTCGGTTATCTATCAATAGGTACTCTAACCATTCTAGCAATCATGTGCTTGCATTTAATGTTATGGGAATACTAATATGGATCATAGGGAAAAGTGCATGATTGATCAATCTCGATTGTATCCTTGTTTCCCCACTTCACCTAGGAGGTTAGTCTTTGACTTTAGTATAGAGGGATCTCCTCTAAGGCCTCAAAGCTTAGGAAGGATACTACTAGGGAAACACTCATTGATATAGCGTGTCTAGGGTAATCCATACTTACCACTTCCCATATATCCCAATTATCCATCTCCATCCTTTGGGTTCACAGTCATTGGTCTTTGGGATTGGCACCCTATCTCCCCCTGTTTGAGTTAGGGCCTGAAAACTTGACCTCGGAGGTTTATGCAACTGAAAGAACAATACAAGCATATAAAGCCACAATGGAAAGAAAAGGTAAAATGCAAAAGATGGTTGGGGCATATTTAGCATGTGGACAAAAGCCTAGCATGAGCTCTACCCACTCATTAGCCATCACCTAGTTCGTCAAGTAATTAATGCTTCACTTAAACTAAAGGAACTCTTGAATATCCCAACCCTAATGAGTGAGAAACTACCATATCTTAAAGAGGTATTGGAAAAGCACTAAGTGAGCTTGGGCTCCTAAGCTATGCACTAAATAAAGATAAACCATTCAGGTAAAAGATGCACTAGAGGGGTTGAAAAAGCAATCTGAGGAAAGGGGTAACTCATGCCCCCATGATTGCTCCCTCCTTGCATCATTACACTTTGGATGTCATACCCCCGTTAGTTGGTCTCATGGTTGTGGCATCTTTCTTGAATTCTCTCCCACTCCATGACCACCATATCGCACACACCTATGGATTGATGTGTCAAACCTAGGACATGTCACTCCCCTTAGGATATGGAAACACCTAGCAGGGTTATTTACCTAATCATCCCTAACATAACTCAGGTAACTTGTTTACAAGTCCTAATCTAGTTAAACATTTGAAGGTGAATTTTGTGTGAAGTATTTCTATGCCCCTAGCATTAGATATGGCCCATTCTGATGCTTTAACAGTTTTATGTCCCTAATGAGGTTGATCTCACTTGATCTTGGGAGCTTTTGTTCAGGTGGTATCACACATGTAACAGAGATCCATTGAGGGATAGCTTGACACCTCTTGAGCACCTTCCAGGAGCTTCTTTGCCCTATTCTGAGAGTATATATGACTTTGTGGCTCCAACATTGCCCCTATAGAGATGAACATTGGGCTTTGAGCAGCTCCCAAATACTTCTCCACCTTCTAATGTGCCTCCTAATGCTAAAACATTGAGCTTGAAAGCTTGGGCATTGGATTATTTGATGATGTGCCTAAATGGACTTCCACATGCTTCTACACATTTTGATCTGCCTGCAGATGTTGGAATAATGAGCTTGAAAGCTTAAGCATTGAACTATTTAATGATATGCCTAGATGGACCCAGGACACCCCCACGCTAGCCTTGACCCTATTTGATGGACGATGCCTTGATCCAAATCCCAAATGAGGATTGTTTTCACTGAGATGACATGGGAGGGCTATCACATCCCTTTATGATGCCAACACTTGCCCTAGATAGTGCCATGTCACTCCTACATGCATGGGAAGGGCGACATCCTGTGGATAAAGTTATGGTGAAGGAAGTGCCTTTTGGATATGTACACATGCACTTTCAGTTTTCTTTGAATGAGGAGCACTCTTGGACCATTGCCTCACTTGATGCATTATTATCTATTTTGGAGGATGACGTCATGGTGGATCATTTTTCCCCCATGCATGGGAGCTATTTTTGGCATTTTGTTATGTTTTAAAGCTATCTCAAGATCAACTTGTGACCTTTGACCTAGTTGAATGCCCAAGTAAGCTTGTTTTAGGGCTTCACTCGTAAAATTATGAAAAAATAACTAGGTTATCCTCATATAAATAGAGGGGAGTCACTTTTCATTTTCATCATCATCATTCATCAGACCTCTCCTTCTTTAGAAGTGCGCACTAGCTATTATCTTCTTCTCTACTTGGCCTCGATGTAATGTCATGGAAAGAATTGTCTTTTGACAAAGATTTTTGTGTGAAGAGATTTCTTTTGGATAGATTGAAGAGATTCTTGTGGAATTTTGTAAGTTTATTGTTTATCTTCTTCCATTTGTGCATGATGTAATATGTGAATTAGGGTTCCTATGTGAGCCATGTTAAACTTGCAAAATTTATATTGAAATCTTGATTCTTCATACCATGCGAAATTTTTTTCCTTGAATCCTTCAAGAGAACTTTGACATGTGCATCTCTTGAACTTAAAATCTCCCCTTTAAGGAAGTTGTTAGAGTTTGTAAGAAGAGACTCTAGCTCTCTTACCCTCTTCATCAAGGCCATCTTCATTGAATTTGGCCTAAAAGACTCCATTGCCAAATTGGATCAAGGCACTAATCTAGTAGGTATCGATCAATCTTCTCTTGATAGCTTTTCTCTCTCTCTTCTCTCTAAATCTAGAAATCTAGGGTTAGGATTAAGGTTTTTCTTGAAATTGTGCTAAATAGTAATTTAATTGATGTGATATTGGCCTCTTAATAGGAATTGCATTATAAGTTGAAAAACACAAAATCTAGCATTACTTGCATAATAAAACCCTATAATTAGGGATGACATCTTCTTTTTTAATGTTATTTTATTCATGTTTCAACTATAAAAACTCACTTGCATACCCTAAACCTTGCATGCCTAATTGATATCCTTACTCCTTTGTTGATCTATCCTTGGAAGTCTATTTCTTCTAGTTGTTATATGACATTGTATGCCATATCACTAAATATCTATTAAACCCTAACTTATAACACCTCGCTAATCTATCTAAGAGGTCTAAGCATAGAGTACTTGAACGCTAGTAAAGAGTATCTTAGCCTTCTAGGCTCTATCAATGCCTTATCCCAATCATAGATCTTGATTCACTTTAAACCTTTCTTATTAAGTATCTTTTAGGTGATTTAAATAAGGAAGCCTCCCTTGTGGGATTTAATTCACCACTAAATAGTTGGAGAAAGGGCGTTGAGGTGACAATGGTGGCCAATCTCTTGTTGCCATAAGGTCTAGATTTGTCTAGTGAGGCTTTGTACTAGGCTTGCTAGGTTTTGCAGTAAAGTACATCACAAAAGCCTCATCTTCAAACATCTTTCTAGCTTAAGACTTGTAAGCAAGTTACCCCACTTAAATATGGGAGAGCTGTCAATGAGCCCTATTTTTTGCTTCCAACCTCAAGGAGAGGAACAATTCCTAGGTTGACACATCAATCAGAAGGTGCAAGTAAAAGAGTGAAATGGGTTGGGGTTTGACTTCATAGAAGAGCCCATTGTGGTGTACCGTCTATGCACCAATGTCCTTGACTAGTATAATGTGAAGAAGAAGAAATCACGGGACACAAGTTACCCCTTTTCTCGACCTGCTTCCACCACCTCTTGAGTGCCCCTTTTTCTTCAATAATAATCTTTTCTTTGCATGGATATCTTGGGTTATAAGCTTCAATAGTGCATCAAATACACCCTTAAGATGTAGTGATTCATTGCTCATCGAGGTTGGGAAATTCAAAAGTTCCTTTTATTTAGATAGATCATGATATGCCAAGAACTAGGTGAGGGCTAATGAGGGGGTTAGAACTCAGACTAGGCTTTTGTCCACACACTTTCAATTTGTCCCATCAATATTTTTCCTTCTAATATTTGTCTTTCCATGCGGCTACATAGGCTTTTAAGTTTGTTTGAGTTGCATATAGCACTTAAGTCCAAGTTTTTAGGTCCTTACTCAAAGACATGGCACACAGAGGTAGCAAGTTCAAGAACTTAAGTCCAAGTTTCTAGGTCCTTACTCAAAGATGCTCAAATAGATTTTAAACACATGCTACCGTTAATTAAACAATTATTGTTATAAATTAGGTTTTGAAATAAAGACACTTTACAACATGCAAAATTTATAATAGTGATATTGAAAACAGCCTATAAATGATGATAAAGAATAAAATAGCAAAGGTTATTAAATAGGTAAACAACAGAAAGGCAAAGGAAAAAATTTCAACAACAAAAATGCATAAAACAACTAAGAAACCCTAGATGTCAGCCAAAGAATTATGGTTGAAAATGCATAAAAGATGATATTTTTCCTTTTCAACTTTAATAGATGCAAATCGTAACCCTAAATGTATGACATTTAAGGCGTTGTATACTATTTAATGCATATTTTGCAAAACCCTAACTCAAGTTTACCAGAGAAAATAAAAAATAAAAAGATAAAATTTGAAGAAGATTGGCATGTTACCCACCATAAGTGGGTGACCCCTATAAGAGAATTTTTCTCCTAGATTTGTCTTCAGCTAGCATCCAGGACCAAATAGCTCGATGTGCCACTTTTCTTCGCCACCTGAGCCAGTGATTATGTGCCCTCGCCAATTTGTTGATCGTATGTTTGAAGGTTGAACTTCCAACCCCGAAGGTATGGCTTTTCATTATGTGATTGAGTATTTTTACTTACTTGTTAAGGACACATCTAGACATGGATTAGTGGGGGGATTCAGCAGAAAGATGGGTTGGGTCTGTAATCTTGTCCCCTTGTCCAATTTGGGGCATAGTCTTGTATCTTAATCCCATGGGATCCCCTTTATTGGCTAGTAGCTTTGGGAGTGGCACAACAAGGGAAACCTTGATTTTGGTTGCGTGGTCTTTGTTACTGCTCAAACTAGCAGGTGTCCTAAAGGGAATCCCTAAGGGTCAAATGCAAGATCAAGGGCAACAAATGGGGACTTAGCCCACTGTCACCTCAACTAAGGCTCCCTACTATTTACAGACTTTTACCTACGGGAGGAGACCTAGTATATGTGGAGTCACAAATGAAGTATAAATCAACAAGTGGATATAAAGTGACCCAGATAATCCTTTTCCAGAAGAGGTTGAAGAATGGAGATTGCTTGCTTCCTAAGCAAGGTACAATGTCTTCTAGGAGAAGGATATGGGGATTTGAGGGCTAGGTTTATGGGATATGACTTATGAAAGAGCTTCCCATTCCCTAAAATCCTTATTGAAATTGGTGTCTCAGATGGTTCTTGAATAATTATCTTTCCACAGGAATGCGACCACAACAGACCAAGTGAACCCAACCTAGGTTAGGACGTAAGAATTTAGCAACCAATGATATTATTAACCCAAACATGAAGGGGAAAGGGATCAAAGAAAGGATTTTCACTTAAAGGTGTTGAATTGATCCTATGAGGCACTAGCCTTGGGGATACTAGAGCAAAGTTTGATCTCGGAGCTAGAGCTTGACTTTTCTCACAACTCCACTGTCGAAATGGCTTCAAAATTGGAGGGGGCCTTGAGGACACACCAGTGCAGGAGGGGCTAGGACATCGAACTTTTCGAAGGGATATATTGTTGGGAAAATGATACCCTAGGTGGCCCAACTTGGCTAGACGTAGGAAAAGGTGAAAAAAAATTGATTTTGGGTGACCACCTCTTGGTAGACTAGTGCCTTAGTCTTGGCAGAATGGAGTCTATTGAAATATGAATGAGGACCTTGTTTCTTCGTCAAGGAGGCCTTACGACTACCCCACTAGCCTTCTAGGGCAAAGAGAAGCAACCTTACAGCTCTTATACTTCAACTTGCAAAAGGTGATGGCTTATCAAGATGAATTCGTTGATAGAATTATCCCTAGGAAATTTCATTCAAATTACATGTCCCATACGTTGAGAGATGTTATATAGAGACAAAATTCCACAATTTAAGCAGTTAATGCATGCAGCAGTTAGCCCTAAAAATAGCAGAAATCCCAATCCAATGTATATGACAAAGTAAAACAAGAATAGCATTAAAAGCATGTACTTATATCTAATAGAACATATCCAACCATCCACAATTGACAATAGAGAAGCTGCAAGATAAGATAAACCAAATCCAAACATTAAAATTCATCCATAAAGCACCAATTCATCCTCCAAGAAAAAGTGTGAAATTCTCAAGAGAGAAGAGATCCAATCCAAAGTGATGATGAGCAAATCAACTCATCTCACTTGTATTTATACACTAATGAGGAGTTTGAATTAGTCTCCTTGGCCTACATAAGCCCCAAAAATAAATAATGTGCTAATAATCTAACTTTTGGTGACAAGCCTACCAAACTGGCTCACAAATGAAATAATAAGCCTCTTAAGAGATCGGATGATGAATTATACACGTTGTAGGGCCCTCAAAAAAGCCTGATGAGGTCCATAGGTGCCATAACGAAGAATAGGACCCTCAAAAATGATGGACAAGGGGTTGGCCCCTTATTGTCCAAACAATAAACCTGTGGTGCTCCCAGTGGGTGTGGGGGCACAATAATAACCTCATGGGTCTCCCAATGAGTCGAAGATGCCTGTAGATCATCTACGAGGGCTCTAATGATGGTCTAGGGGATGCCACATCATCCTCCAAGTCCTGGGTAAGCTACCAAGTGCATGGTACATCTGTGTGGCCGATAGGAGAAAGGTGAACCAAGTGCATCTTCCTCATCCAATAGGTGAATCTTGAGCATCTCTGAACATCCTCGGGGATCCATGGAGTGTTGTCTACTGCTGTGGAGGCCCATGGCTCTCAACAAACCCTATATGTGCCAATGTAGCTCTCTAGAGGATTAGGACCCTGTATAAGGAGACCAAACCCAAGATGGATACCATCTGCAATCCTGCATAAGATCCAATGTGTCCCGTAGCCTTCCAATACAACAAGTCATTAGAGAAATCAAGTAAATGATCTTACCAACTATGGACCACAGATGGGGACTTCATAATGGTTTGCCCTTCCATAATGGGCTTTGAGATGTGCCAATGTCTCTTAAACTCCAAATGGGGTTAACCAAGTATCCTATTAGGTGGTTTCTACTTTTAAATGGAATAATATGTTCAAGGTACATCCTTTAAAAGGTGGTGGCATGTGATAGATAGGTGATTGAAGTAGACAATGAGAAAGGGCAGCCCTGGGCCACAAGCTGAGGTGCAAGGGGACCTAATAAAAGGGAAGCCCACACTTGAGTTTATAAAGTATAGGAGGGAGCAAATCGTAGTACATGAGGTGCCCCGACCTTGATTTTTCCACCCTTCTTTATATGCCTTTTGCCTTTTTATGAATTTTCTTTGATTAACTGCTCAGGGCTCAAGGGGTAGGAGCATGATGTACAAGATATAGCAGTGAATACCCCTTTTTAGGGTAGGGCGGTTCATTGCCCACTAAGGGTTGGGACAATCATGGGTTCCTATATGATGAAGAAGGCTCATAAAACCTGTAGAAACTAGGGTGATGGCCATGATGATGGGGTAGAGCTCATGTATTAGCTTTTGCCCACGTGCTAAATGTGTTTATCCCATCCATCCTTTGCATTTTGTGGTACATTTTCTTGTTGAATGTGGCCAAATATGCTTCTATCTTTTCTTTTTAGCTGCATCAACCTCCGGGGCATCATTCCATGCCTGACCCAAGGTGTGGGCAAGGGGAATGGGTGAGCTAACCCTATGTGGAACCAGTGGAGGAATGTGGACCCAGGTGGGAGAAATGATCAATAGGGTAATAATGAGTGGAAAGGGGGTAATATATGCGGATAAGGGAGCAGGACCAAGCAACCAAAATCAGGGTTTCCCGTGAAATACCATCCCTAAAGCCAAATGGTCAGTAAAACAGATCCCATGGAACTAGAATCCAAGGTTAATATCCAAAAGGGGTCTAGGGGACAAGAGCACTGACCTAGCTCATTCTTTCCGCCGAATCCCCCCATTAATCATGCCCAGAAGTGTCCATGATAAGCAAACTACAATACTTAATTACCAATGACAAGTCATAACTTTAGGTTCGAGAGGTCCACCTTCCAACATATAATCATGGAAGATGGGTGAGGAACCACATGGCTGGCTCAGGTGGCGGAGAAATGGCACAATGAGCTAGCTGGTGGCTTCAAGGGGTTGTTGGCTGCCGGTTGAGGACCATCCCGGAGAAAAAAAAAATTCTCCTGGGAGATCACCCACAAAATGGTGGGTAACATCTAGCTTCAACTGGGACGTGATCTCTCGCAAAGGTGGATGAAGATACTCGAACGCGAGGTCATGAGAACTCCAGCAATCTTGTGGTTACCCTAGACTTGTCGCCTGTACACACAATAGATGAAAAACGCATGGCAGCATGCTTTCACGGTGCCTCATGATTGCACATGCTAAATGTTAAGACATAAAATTAACCAAAAAATAAAATATGCAAAGATGCATCTATCTATCGTAAGAAATATCATATGACGTTAATTCTAATGCGAAAATCATCATGCAATGCATCCTACTCTACCATGCATATGATATAATGTCAACTCTCAAGGAAGGAGATGATACGACTTAATTTAACTATCTTGGGCCAAAGTTCGTCGTTAAGTTTCACAATGTAGTAACAATCCTCCCCAACCTTTCCATGAATCCTGACGAGTATGGGATCTCTATCAACCAAGACTAAATCCCCAACCTTATATTCTTTCTTAGGCTTCCACTTTTTACTCGTTTTAGAGATTGGTCGCATGAGGATACAGACTTCTTGAGTCGGAAGAATAGAAGAAGGCTTCTCGATCTCACATGTTTCATAGTAAGGTCCAAGCTTGATCACATGAGGTAAGTAGTTAGGTTCCCTATAAAAGATAAAAGGAGTGCCATCGAATTGCGGAGTGGTAGCATATGATAAGTCCATTTGAAGATGCCCCCCAACGTTAGCCCCCCATTTCCTAGATAATAGCACCCCCACACATCAGGAATATCAATGACAATGACATCCATGAGGAGGGATATATCAAGATTCCTAGCCAAAGAAACCTTAAGGTCCTTGATGATACCTTCCACTTCCACGGGTTTGGAATTAAAACCACACGCCTTCTTGTATGGTCTAGTGATGTTGAGATCCATTTGCTTCATAATTGTTAAAGGCATGATATTTGTGGAAGCCCCTGAGTCTAACATACAATTGTGTAAGAAGAGGTCACTGATAGCCAAAGTAAGAAAGGTTCATGCCCAAGGTTTCGGTCACAAATATGAATGTTTTGCAATTCTTAAGGTAGTTCTTCTTCTTGAATTCTCAAGGACTTCTTAATTTGTTGTTGTTGCTCGGGAAGCTTACCAATCTCCTTCGAAGGAACGGGTATAGTCATCCTTCCTACAACAGCCCCTATGTCGATGTCAAGTTTAACTTCTTTCCCCTTTTCCTTCTTCTTGATGTATTCTTTCCTTGGAGGATCCTTTTTTGGATTGGCTTTATTGGGGGATCCTACTTTGTTAAATTATGGTATGTTCTATGCTTAGAGCAGTTTACTTCTTTTCTTCTTATTAGCTAGCAATCACATAAACATAAAGTAAAGTGCAGATAGCACATTAAAAAATCGACAGAAAACAAGCCAAGACAAGAGACACAAGATGTGGCAGCTAGCTAGCGACAAACCCCAATGCGGGGAAACCCTTTGATCAAATCTTCTTTTATCTTCAATAGTTCAACAGAGAGAGAAATAGTAAAATATATCAGATCTGTAATTTTTATGACAGCAGTAAGAGATGTCCTAACCAGCACTTGCAAAGTGAATCAAATGATTCACAAATAGTCTAGGATCAACCTTAGACAACCCGGAGATGGACAGGCCGAAACAGCTCAAGAAACATGGTCAAATCTGGTCAATGTTCA
This sequence comes from Pinus taeda, assembly GCA_000404065.3. Classification (NCBI taxonomy): domain Eukaryota; kingdom Viridiplantae; phylum Streptophyta; class Pinopsida; order Pinales; family Pinaceae; genus Pinus; species Pinus taeda. The sequence continues at coordinate 166,588 of APFE031629560.1, read as the reverse complement.
GGTAGCCCTGAGGTCAACCCTAACGAGATTTGCGCTGGTCACTTTGTGGTCAAATCAGCCCTCTAGACAGCAGATCTGATTTGCGGCTTGCTTGAGGGAGACTCCCCACACAAGGACGCAATCAAAGGAGGCTCTTTGTTGGTCAACGTTGTCTCTGTTTGCTGGCTGCACCCTAGGTCAACGCAGAACAGACCTGCATCCCTTCCTTGTTGTGTCCTCCTTGCGGCGTCCTTCTCCTTGTGGTTGTGTCCTTCTTCTCGCACTTGGTCGCTCCTTTGTTAACCCAAACAAGAAAGGAGAGTGAGAGAGAAGAAGAGATGATGAGATGAAATAATGACTCAACCTCTCCTCTATTTATATGCAACGCTGAGCATGTGTGCCACACACTTAACTGTTGGCCAACCTTGACAATTTGTCAAGTAATTACAAATAAATTCATATCTCCATAAATATTTGTCAAAATCGGATGATCTTTATAGATCAATCCTACACCTCTCGACAAGAGGAATCTACGAAAAATATCAGTTGCCATAAATGAGGTGACCCTCATGGAGTTTGGCCCTAGTTGCCAATTTTAACATTCTTGGGAGGGAATTTCAGGGAGAGATTCTTTGGAAGGGGCTTGCTTAGGTGATGGATCTTCTTTAGATGGTTCCTTAGGAGTTGAGGGGTCTTTCCTCTTTTCTTTTCGTGAATATTTGACCTCCTTTGAATCTTCCCTTGCTATTAGAGTTAACAATGGATTCTTCCTTTTCCTCTTTAAGGGTGACCTCACTAATGGGATGATGTCTATACGACCACCCTAGCAAAATGTTGGAGATGTCAGATTCCACACGATTAGCTTGCTCATTGTTGGCTAGTTGAATTGTTTGTAAATTAAACATTCAAGTACCACATTAATTATCGACCAGGGAAAGTCCTTTTATTTCAAAGGCAATGCGTACTGTATGTACTTAAAACCCAAAAGCATCAAAAGCTGTAGCATACGTACTTCTTATGTTATATCATTACAGTACTTTAAAATGAAAACAACTAATTAGAATTACAAATCTGAGAAACGAAATAATGGATGTTCTTCTGGCAGAGGACCAGGACCCTATCCTCCCGATGGGGACGTCCAGCACCTGCCTCTGTTATCAGAAGTGCTAACGCACACAGCACTCTCATTCACCGGTGAGAAACAAACTCAAAAAGCAATGAAACAGAGTACTTGTAAAGCAAGGAATGCCAGAGGTAATACTGTTAAATCCACACAGAGTACCGAGAAGAACTTACCACACATCTACACAATCAACAGGAAAAATAAATGGGTGAATCTTGTGAGGAAGGTGGGCCCAGTCCTTCTCACAAGATTCCCCGAAAAGAAGGAAACGGATTTAAGTGCTCAGAACCAGTTTATATTTATCTGCCAAAAAGATCGAGTACAATGGAACTCAGACTTGCTGATGTTCTTCAAAACCTTAGTTACAGACTGACTATTCCCCCCCCTCGTTTCATGTAGATGTCTCCTCTTTATAGAGGAGACATCTACTACAATAGAATATTACAGCTTTTCAGTTAATACTGTGTGTCAAAAATAAGCAAATTAGAATGCTGTTACAACCATATGATAATGCATCCTTTTCTGGAGCTTCGGCTGTCACACGGTGAATAACTGATTGTCTTCTCGGGATTGTCATTTCCTTCGCTATTTCCCCATGCTGTTCATGCTGACTGTATGCTCCTTCTCTATACTTCCGCTTGATTATGCCACGTTACCATTCTTTAGATAGCTGCCATCTGTTGTCCGTGGCTACAAAATAGCTGCTTTGGATAATTACTGTTGCTGGTATTGTGGCAGCTGCGCAGTTGCTGTTTCTGGTGTTGCAGCAACTGCGTAGTTGCTGTTTTTCGTGTTGCAGCAACTGTTCACTATACTCCTGCGAGCTTATGACAGTTGTTTAACGATTTTAGTCAGCATTTCCACAGATAAGTGAAAAGATATTTACGAATATGAAGTAAACAATTAAATATAGATTTGCGGAAGGTCACTTCATACCTTGGGGTTAATATATCCTTATGAAATAAAAGCTTTTGCTTATTACTGTAAAAAGGGTAAATATACGGCAAAAGATAAGGTCAAAAACTGATCAATTGTGAGTCCCAACATCCCCCCCAACTGAAGAGATTGCATGTCCCCATGCAATGTCTAATCTGAGTCTGAGTCGGAAAACTGGGACGAGCAATGAAGATTACTGAGACAATAGCTGAAGGAAGGATCATCGAACCTTTCTCTGAAACCATAAACAGTTCTCAACTGTTTCCATATTGCTGCCTCTTCTGTGTTAGAAAGTTCAAACTTCCCCTTGTACTGCTCACCTGGTAACCATAAAAGTGGGAACTTAAACCTGTAGCCTATCCATTTTTCTGCACAGATTTTCATGCTTCCAACATACCGAGGTACCCTTGATAATGCCACCTGCAGATTTGATGGGTTATATGGGTGATACTCTTTCCTTTCTGTGGGGCAGTTATCCCAAAATAGTTTATTTGCTTCCACAACCAATGATGCTTTAGTTTTTATATACTGCTGACAGTCTGTTAGGACCTCTGTTCGCAGTTTCATAACATGATCTTTCATCTCATTATTGCCTATCATTTTTAAATGCTGCGAAATGAAGGCGGCAGGGTTCTGAGGTTCAGCTCGAATCCATAAAAGGCAATTTTGTTCGTTCTGGAAGCCTGAGACATAGGCATTTTGCCAGGTGAGCTGGTTTGCCAGAAAAGAAATGAAAGCTCTTAATTGTGTATCACCTACTACAGGTATCATATTGATGTTTCTTTCTTCAGATACCGCCTCATTGTGGAGGTATAATTCGCATAGCAGGTTCTGGTCATTTTTGGGTGCTCTTGCAAAAGTTGCCATGAACTGATCAGCTGTGACCACTTGATAGGGTCTCCCTTCCTTGATAGCCTTCAACTGAATAAATGCAAGCCTTTCCCTCAAGAATGTGGCATAGTTGAAGGAGGGCTTCCTTGCTGCAAGCATCCTTTGGCACAGCTCAAACATCAGGGACATCCTGTGTTTTAGTTCCTTAATTTCTTTATACTGTGCCCTGCACTGTTCCAGTGCGTTCCAGTTCTTATAGGCATGATTAAACCAGGTTTCTTTCTGTTGTTCGAATGCTTTCCCTTGAGATTGATGATATTCTCTCCACCATATGCGTTTGAGTTCCAGAAAACTTTCTGTTTCTACCCCTGCATCTCTAACAGTAGGGGATTCTGTTTGCATGTAAGCATCAACTGAAATTGTCTGTTCCGTAGGCTGGAATAATCCAGCATCACTTTCCAGGAAAGCTTCTTTCTTATTTTCTTCTGGGACTGTTTGCTCTTCTTTTGTAGTTGTCTGGGTAAGCCGGGGTGATTCTGCATCTTCTTCCATAATAGTCTGGGTAGCATCGGAACTTACTGGTTCTTGTGTAACAATAAGTTCCTGTCCTTGATCTTGCATGTTTTCCAGACGACCTGTTGGTTCTTGTGTGTCAACGGGTCTGACCGACTGCGATTCTTCTAAAGATCCTGTTGGTTCTTGTGTCACAACAGGATTTTTCTTCTGCATTTCCTGTGAAACTTCTGTTGGTTCTTGTGTAACAACAGAGTTCTCATTCTGTACCTCTTCTGAAGCTGGGTCTTCCTCCTGCCTTTCCTGTGAAACTCCTGTTGGTTCTTGTGTAACAACAGGGTTCTCATTCTGTAATTCTTCTGAAACAGGTTCGTCCATCTGCACATTCCTGGGGCTTTCAGATCCTGTTGGTTCTTGTGTAGCAACAGGTTTTTCAGCATCATCAAATTCCTTTGTTTCATTTTCAGCCTCAAGGGCTTCCTCTATTGGCTCCTTCACTAATATATACCCTGCCTGAGCATATATCTCGCCACAACTTGTACAGATATATTCAGTATCTTTGCTTTTATCTGTTGCCGAGGCTGCTCTTGCCAAAACGTGCAAACTGAATTCTGCTTCATAAGCTTCCTTGATTCTTATTATCTCTTTCTGGTAATCCTGAATCTGAGCTTTCAAAAACTCAATTTCTTCTTGCAGGGCTGGTATCATAGTCTGATCCTGTGGGATAGGAGATCCGAGTGGAGGCCGAGGTTCTGCTACATCAACTTGGTCAATGTTTCCCATAGGTGGTTCTTGTGTGTCACCTGGGGTAGCGGCTGGTTCTTGTGTTACAGCCACTTGCTCACTATCATTGTGGGTGTCGGCAGCTGGTTCTTGTGTTGCAGCTACCTTAAGATATGAGGCCACGAAGCTATGAATGCTATGTATCTCAGCCTCTGTGGGTGAGGGAGAAGGGTTTCGGGAAGTGGCCGGAGTACGGGGTTTTAAAAGAATGGATGGTGGGCTGGAGGGCTCAGGGGATTCGTCTACTGCTGTTTTTCGTTTTGGTAAAAAGGCAGAAAATTGAGGTATTTTTCTTTTTCTACTGATTCTTGTAACTGAAGTGATAGTCGGGGTGGTGGATACTTTGGCTGAAACCTTCGTTCTTTTTCTTTTTACTAAGGTTTTCTTTGGCTGCTGCCTTTTTCGTTTAAGCTGCATAATTTGGATATTATCTTCAGAATCATCAGTGGAGATACTGAGTATGGGGGCGGGAGAATTGGTTCTCTGGGGAGACACAGTTAATTCCACTATTTCTTGTTCCTTTTCTGTAACATGCAGAGGTATTTGCTGGGGCTATTCGGGGCTATGCTCTGTCTGCTGGGGGTCTTCCAAAGGGGTTTCCTTAGGGGTGTCGTCCATTTGTTGAGGAGGCTCCTGGTCTTGCTGAGGTATATTCTCAGCTTGACGAGAGGTTTCCTCTTGATGGGGACTGCCCTGCACAGGCTGTGGACTTCCTTCCCTTGGATGGGGATTAATGGGAGGTGGCAGAATGTTTAAAGGAAGAGCCCTATTAATCAATAGTTGAACTAAGCGATGGTGTTTCAGGGAGAGGGCTGGATTCTTCGCTTTCATAGCATATCGTACCATATTTTTAAGACAACCCAACAAATAATATGGCATATTTACTAATTGACCATTTCTTAAGTGATTTAACAGGACGAAGTCGTGTTGGTAGATTACCTGGTAACGACCTTCGCAGGTTAGATACTGCTTGACGAATTCGGCAATTCTTGGCCATGGTTGCAGCAGTGACCGCAATGCTACACCTCTACCCTTGGTTTCTACCTCCTCGCCCGGACGGAGAAAGTCTTGTTGCGCGTTCAGGATCATTTGTTTTCTGCTGAACCATCTTGTACCAGTGGTTGGAAGTCCTGTAACTTCAGCTATGAATTCTTCCGTGACCGGGACCTGAATTCCTTGGACGACAGAGTATCCCTCTGTCAAATTGCGTGTGAATTCCAGGACCTGTTGTTCGTCGAAGTCTGGAAGTCTTCTGAAATATTCTATCCATCCAGCTTGCATGAAGATTTGGTAAATTTCTGGAAAGAGCTCCAGAACTGCTGTCGTGGCTGGTTCATGCATGATGAGGCCTCCTCCCATGGCTATTGCTTCAGTAAGTCCTCAGAACTCGGGGCCGAGCTACCGATTCTAACTCAGAGTATACATCACAATTGCTATCGTTTTTACATACAATCGGGAGAATTTAAGGGTGGCGGTGGTTAGCGTGGCTAATTATTATGAAATTGCTTCGGTAAACCCCCCCCTCCCTTTTTCCTACGTGTGAACGATATGATTGGGGAATGTAATCATTTGATGTGCCTATCACCTTTTTCCGCTTATCTATTATTTAATGCTTATTCATAAACGTGCGTACCTTTATCCTTTACCTTTCTGGATCGCTGCGTCACAACGTCTTTTCTCGTTTACTGTCGGATTATAATCATTATCGCAGATCTTAAAAGCACGGGAATATGATAATGACGGGGAAGTGACGATGAGGTTCTGTAATCATTACGAAAGGTGATTTCTTTCGTGTGGAAAGGATATTTTGGATCAGTACACACTGTCGTGGTACCAAGATTGGTGTTGCAGCCACAAAGAATTATGTCGGAGAATGGGAAGTAGTGTTGCAGTAACAGGAAATGGTGTTACAGCAACAGGGAATGGTGTTGCAGCAACAGAGGTGGTGTTGCGGCGACAGGGAATGGTGTTGCAGCAACAGGGAATGGTGTTGCAGTAACGGGGGTGGTGTTGCAGCAACGGGAAATGGTGTTGCAGCAATAGGGATAGTGTTGCAGCAACATGGATGGTGTTGCAGCAACAGAAAATGATGTTGCAGCAACAGAGGTGATTCCTTTTCATCCTTGTTCTCAGCTACTTTCCATGTTCTATCTGCAAAATCTGAAAATATAATATTGCAATCCTTGGCAGAAATTATTAGTTACTAAAAAAATGTCTAATTTTAATAGCTACATAAATAAATAGAAATTCAAGTGTTCTGAGGGACGGCAAGTTCCTCTGGGAAAGAATATT
>APFE031629560.1:125109-154343 GCA_000404065.3 Pinus taeda | reverse complement strand
ATGCCACGTTACCATTCTTTAGATAGCTGCCATCTGTTGTCCGTGGCTACAAAATAGCTGCTTTGGATAATTACTGTTGCTGGTATTGTGGCAGCTGCGCAGTTGCTGTTTCTGGTGTTGCAGCAACTGCGTAGTTGCTGTTTTTCGTGTTGCAGCAACTGTTCACTATACTCCTGCAAACTTATGACAGTTGTTTAACGATTTTAGTCAGCGTTTCCACAGATAAGTAAAAAGATATTTACGAATATGAAGTAAACAATTAAATATAGATTTGCGGAAGGTCACTTCATACCTTGGGGTTAATATATCCTTATGAAATAAAAGCTTTTGCTTATGACTGTAAAAAGGGTAAATATACGGCAAAAGATAAGGTCAAAAATTGATCAATTGTGAGTCCCAACACTCATCAGCGTGTTCATCCTCACTCTTTCCCCCTCACTCTCCTCATCCTCAGATGAAGAATTTGGCTCAACAACATTAGTTGGAGCCAAAGTGTTTGGGAATTTAAAAGAGCTTAGCCTATCTTCTTCACTTTGCTTTTTGGGCAAAGGGTTTCCTTTCGGGATATAACTAGATTTTTGGGTCCTTTCTAAGGCGGTGATTTTGTTCATGATAACCCTGTCACGTGCATTGACTTCTTCAGTGAACTTTTCCACCCTTTTGAGGATGGCGAGGAGAGTTTCCTCATGTTGATCTTTGTGCTTCTCCTTCTTGGCCTCAATTCTAGCTTTAGGGTGTTGATTGATATCAACCTTCGAAATTCATATGTTTTCTTCAACTTCCATTGCTATCTCTTTAGCTTTAGCCAAAGTGGAAGGTTTCTTATCCCTTAACACATAGGTGAAGTGGCCACCCACCACTTTTATGAACTTGTCAAGAATATTGGCTTCGGATGGCTTCAAATGATCAGTTATATCTTTGACTACCCTATCAAATATTTGAATGAATTCTCGCACACCCTCCTTTCCCTTGGTTATTTGGTATAATTTTTCGATATTGAAGGTCCCTTGGGCATTGCATGCCACCTTTTCATGAGTAAGTCTTCAAATTCATCAAAGTCTTGTATGCATGCAGGAGGAAGGCTAAGGTACCAATCTCTTACTTGTCCCTCAAGTGGTAAGGCAAAAACCATCATAAGTCTATCTTCATCAAAGATCATTCTAGGGGACATTTGATAATAGAATTCTTCAATAAAGCCATGGGTAGTCCAAGTAGCATCCCCTTTGAATTTGGGTAACCATCGGTTATATTTTTCAGGTAAGGGTTTAGGATCATCACTCAATTTCAAAGCGGCAAAGAAGCTAACCAAGTGTCTTTCACTCTTTGTCATCTTAGGTTGATCTTGTTTTGGGTCAGTGTTAGAACTAGATGGCATTTTTGGAGATCTATCACTGAGCTTCTCAAATTCAGGGAAAAGAGTGGTTCCAACAGGTGATGGAGTTCACTCTCCCCCTTTTGTAGTAGCCCTATTTAAAGGAGGAATGTTGTCGCCTTCAAGTAAACTAGGGGTTTGGACAATGATTGGAGTCACCAGAGGAATGCGTTATAGATGTCACCAATGAATCAATTCCCAACGATTCACTAGGGAGGTAGCCTGCTTCCTCCCCGGCGACAGCGCCAAAATGTTACTGCTCAAACTAGCAGGGGATCCCTAAGGGTCAAATGCAAGACTAAGGGCAACAAGTGGAGACTTAGCCCACTGTCACCTCAGCTAAGGCTCCCTACTATTTACAAACTTTCACCGATGGGAGGAGACCTCGGTATATGTGGAGTCACAAATGGAGAATAAATCAACAAGTAGATATAAATTGACCCAAATATACCCTTTCCAGAAGAAGTTGAAGAATGGAGCTTTCTTGCTTCCTAAGCAAGGTACAATGTCTTCTAGGAGAAAGATATGGGGATTTGAGGGTTAGGTTTATGGGATATGACTTATAAAAGAGTTTACCAATCCCTAAAATCCTTATTGAAATTGGTATCCCATATGGTTCTTGAAGAATTATCTTTCCACAGAAATGGAACCACAAGGGACCAAGTGGACCCAGCCTAGGTTAGGAGGTAAGCATTTAGCAGCCAATGATATTCTTAACCTAGACAGGAAGGGGAAAAGGATCAAAGAAAGTATTTTCACTTAAAGGTGTTGAATTGATCTTATGAGTCACTAGCCTTGGGGATCCTAGGGCAAAGTTTGATCTGGGAGCTAAGGCTTGGCTTTTCTCACAACTCCACTGTCGGAATGGCTTCAAAATTGGAGGAAGACTTGAGGACACACCAGCACAGGAGCGGCTAGGAGATTGAACTTTTTGGAGGGTTATATTGTCGGGAAAATGATACCCTAGGTGACCCAACTTTGCTAGACCTAGGAAAAGGTGAAAAAGATTTGATTTTGGGTGACCACCTCTCGGTAGACCAGTGCCTTAGTCTTGGGAGAATGGAGTCTATGATAAATATGAATGTGGACCTTGTTTCTTAGCCAAGCAGGCCTTAAGACTACCTCGCTATCCTTCTAGGGCAAAGAGAAGCAACCTTACAGCTCTTATACTTCGACCTGCAAAAGGTGATGGCTTATCAAGATGAATTCGTTGATAGAAATATCCCTAGGAAATTTCATTCAAATTACATGGCCCATACATTGAGAGATGCTATATAGAGACAAAATTCCACAATTGAAGCAGTAAATGCATGAAGTAATTAGCCCTAAAAATAGCAAAAATCCCAATCCAATGTATATGACAAAGTAAAACAAGAATAGCATAAAAGCATGTACTTACATGTAATAGAACATATCAAACCATCCACACTTTCACTATAGAGAAGCTCCAAGATAAGATAAACCAAATCCAAACATCAAAATTCATCCATAAAGCTCCAATTCATCCTCCAAGAAAAAGAGTGAAATTCTTAAGAGAGGGAAGAGATCCAATCTAAAGTGATGATGAGCAAATGAACTCATCTCACTTGTATTTATACACTAATGAGGAGTTCGAATTAGTCTCCTTGGCCTACATTAGCCCCAAAAACAAAATAATGTGTTAATAATCTAACTTTTGGTGACAGGCCCACCAAACTAGCTCACCAATGAAATAATAAGTCTATTAAGAGGTCAGATGATGAATAATACATTTCGTAGGGCCCTCCAAGAGGCCTGATGAGGTCTATAGGTGCCATAATGAAGAATAGGAATGTCAAAAATGATGGACAAGGGGTTGACCCCTTGTTCTCCAAATAATAAACCTATAGTGCTCCTAGTGGGCGTGTGGGGGCACATAATAACCTCATGGGTCTCCAAATGAGTTGAAGATGCTTGCAGATCATCTGCAAGGGCGTTGATGATGGTGTAGGGGGTGCCACATCATCCTACAAGCCCTGGGTCAGCTGCCAAGTACATGGTATATCTGTGGGGTCAGCTGGGCAAAGGTGAACCATGTGCATCTTCCTCGTCAAATAGATGAATATCGAGCATCTCTAAACATCCTTGGGGATCCATGGAGTGTTGTCTACTGCTGTGGAGGCCCATGCTCTCAACACATACCCTACATGTGCCAATGTAGCCCTCTAGAGGATTAGGACCCCATATACGGAGACCAAACGCAAGATGGAAACCATCTACAATCCTGCATAAGACCCAATGCATCCCCTAGCCTACCAATACAAGAAGTCATTAGAGAAATCGAATAAATGATCTTACCAACCATGAACCACAAGTGTGGACTTCATAATGGCCTGCCCTTCCATAATGGGCTTCAAGATGTGCCAATGTCTCTCAAGCTCCAAATGGGGTTAACCAAGTATCCTATTAGGTGGCTTCTACTTTTAAAGGGGATAATATGTTCAAGGTACATCCTTTAAAAGGTGGCGGCATGTGACAAATAGGTGAGTGAAGTAGGGGATGAGAAGGGACAACCCTGGGCCACATGTTGGGGTGCAAGGGTAGCTAATAAAAGGGAAGCCCACACTTGGGTTTATAATGTATAGAAGGGAGCAAATCGTGGTACATGAGGTGCCCCAAACTTGATTTTTCCACCCTCCTTTATATGCCTTTTGCCTTTTTATGATTTTTCTTTGATTAACTGCTCAGGGCTCAAGGGGTAGGAGCATGATGTACGGGATATAGCAGTCAATACCACTTTTCAGGGTAGGGCGATTCATTGCCCACTAAGGGTTGGGACGATCATGGGTTCCTATATGATGAAGGAGGCTCATAGAACCTATAGGAACTAGGGTGATGGCCATGATGATAGGGTAGAGCTCATGTATTGGCTTTTGCCCACATTCTAAATGTGTTTGTCCCGGCCATCCTTTGCATTTTGTGGTACATTTTCCTGTTGAATGTGGCCAAATATGCTTTTATCTTTTCTTTTTCGCTGCATCAACCTTCGAGGCATCATTCCATGCCTGACCCAACGTGTTTGCAACGGGGAAGGGGCGAGCTAACCCTATGTGGACCCAGTGGAGGATGTAAACCCAAGTGGGAGAAATGATAAATAGGGTAATAATGAGTGGAAAGGGGGTAATATGTGCAGATAAGGGAGCGGGACCACGAAACCAAAATCAAGGTTTCTCGTGAAATACCATCCCAAAAGCCAAATGGTTAGTAAAAGAAATCCCACGGGACTAGAATCCAAGGCTAATATCCAAAAGGAGTCTAGGGGACAAGGGCACAGACCTAGCTCATTCTTTCCGCCGAATCCCCCCGCTAATCCATACCTAGAAGTGTCCATGATAAGAAAACTACAATAATCAATTACCAAATGACAAGTAATACCTTTAGGTTTGAGAGGCCCACCTTCAAACATACGGTCATGGTAGGCGGGTGAGGGACCACATGGTTGGCTCAGGTGGAGGAGAAATAGCACAATGGGCTAGATGGTGGTTGCAGGGGGTTGTTGGTTGCCGACTAAGAACCATCTTAGAGAAAAAAATAAAAATCTCCTAGGGATATCACCCACAAAATGTGGGTAATAATCCCACTTCCTGATACCATATACATCACTCCCCTCCGCTCATTATAGCCCCTTTTCACATCTTTCCCATCGGGCTCCACATTTGTCCATCCACAAGGAGCTAGCCTCCCCCTCCCCTTGTCCACAATTTCAGTCGGGCCTGGAACGATGCCCCGAAGGTTGATGCAGCTAAAAAGAAAATTAAAAGCATAATTTGGCCACTTACAACAGGCAATGTACCATAGTATGCAAAAGACAGTCAAGACATACAAATTTAGCACGTGGGCAAAAGCCAAACATGAGCTCTACCCCTATCATTATGGCCATCACCCTAGTTCCTAGGGCCCCTTATGTGAGACCCCTGCATCACTAAGGAATCCACAATTATCCCAACCCCTGGTGGGCGATGCATTGCCCAACCTTAAGGGCGTATTCACTATTATATCATACACATCATGCTATCATCCTCTAGATCCCCAAGCAATTAAAAGAAAGAAAACTCAATAAAAGGCCAAAGACATATGAGAAAGGGTGGAAAAACACAAAGGTTGGGGTAACTCATGTACCACAATTGCTCCCTCCTACATCTATACACCCAAGTGTGGGCCTCCCTTATTATAGCCACCCTTGTACCATGGCATCTGGCTTGGAGCCTTCCTTATTGCACCACTCTGTTCCATCATTGTTTCATATGACACCTGCCATCTAACGGATGTACCGTGGACCTGTCACTCCCTTAGAAGTTGAAACCACCTAATAAGGTCCTTGATTGAACTCCTTATTGAACCTGGAGACACTTGTACGTTCTAAAGCCCATTATGGAAGAGCATGCCACTATGAAGTGTCCACTTGGTTCCATCTGATTTGTAAGTCCATTTACTCAATTGCATTGATGAAATGTTGTATTGGAAGGTGAGGAGACGCATTGGATCTTATACAGGATTGCAGGTGGGTCTTCATCTTGGGGTTTTGTCTCCCTATACAAGATCCAAACCCTCCAGAGGGTCATGATGGCACTTGTAGGGTGAGCGTTGAGAGCCATGGGCCTCCACCATAGCAGAGGGCAAATAGCCCCACCATGGGATCTTTTAGTGCCACATATTACTTTCTCATGTCCTAGTTATTAGATGATGATGATGCACTTGGACCACATTGCCTAGCTAACTATACACTTGCACCACACACTCGACACTTGATCCTTGGCCCAAATGGGGTTTTGTCTCATCTAGGGAAATAAGGGAGGGCTTGCATCATCATTCCAGCCCTATAGATGGAGCACGAGCTTGCTTGATTCAATTGGTGACCCATGAGGCCATTCTTTATGCCCCCATAGCCACTTGGGAGCACCACAAGTTCTTTGCTTGGAGATTAAGGGGCCACCCCCTTCATCAATGTTATTGGAGCACTCCTAATCATCATGTCATATGAGGGACTTGATTTGGCCTTCCAATGGCCCTATTAGCTATTGTTCTATCATTTCAGCCCTCTTGAGAGGCTTATTATTCATCCTTTGGAACTATTTGGTGGGCTTGTCACTAAAGTAGTGTTATTTTGCACATCATTTTATTCTAGGGGCATTATTAGCATAATTTAGGCTATTCGAATACCCTAAAGGCTCGTATAAATACATGAGAGCCTCATTGTATCATTCATCGTCACTTGAATTTGAACTTGTCTCTCCTAAAGAACTCAGACCTACAATTTGGACGAATTTTGGAGCTTTTCAATGAATTTTGATGTTTGGATTAACTTCACACTTCTTCTTGGAGCTTCTACTTGCATGTTGGGTGGGTGGATATACTCTTTCTTTGCTTTGTAAGTGCTTCATGATGCTTATTTCTGCCATAATAAATGTCTAATGCATGGAATTTTTTCTTGTTGTAATCGGATATGCCCTAATTAATGCAAAGTGCTTGGAGCATTGAAAATTGTTGGGATTTTTGCATGTGTTACTCATTTGACAAAGATTGACTGAATGTTCCTTGGGGAATAATTGTATGATTAAGTCCTTGAAACTCCATCTTACCATTGTGTTGGAAGTTTTAAATTCATAAGGGTTTTTGTTTTAACGCAAAGTGCTTGGAGCATTGAAAATTGTTGGAATTTTTTGCATGTGCTACTCATTTGACAAAGATTGAGTGAATGTTCCTAGGGGAATAATTGTATGATTAAGTCCTTGAAACTTCATCTTGACAATGTGTTGGAAGTATAAAATTCATGAGGGTTTTCATTTGCCATCTTCTATTTGGATAGCAAGGTCTCCTTGAAGCATCGAAGTTGCCTTAGTCAAGGTCATTTGACTCCATTTCTCCCAAAGGGCAAGGAACTGATCCATAATCCATTATTGATCACCCCTAAAACCTTTATTATCTTTTTTTTTTGCCCTAACCCTAGACGGCCTAACTAGAGCATCAAACAATTTGAGGTGCAAGTTGGTGGAGGAATGTGCTAGTGTCTCCTCTTTTATCCCTCCAAGTTTCAAGGCAATCCATCAATTGGTTTTGGAGAAACATTAAGCCCTAGCCCCAAAATTGTTTTGGCCTAGGTCTCCTTAGGTTAGCAACATTGCAAGCGGTCTATTGTGCCTGAAAACTCAATGAAAGTTCATCTATTATTGATCCCTTTTTCACCCCTACTTGACATAGACATTTGGTTGAAGATTACCTCGAAACCCTAGGTCTTGTTTGGGTTCCCTTGGGCTTCTTTGTGGTCCCATATCTCCATCATTCCTTATCTCACAAGGCCACTTAGAAACCTTGTTTCTAAAGGAGCCTTAGGTCTAGGACATTCTTCATTAAGGAATACCCCTAATCCCTAGGTCTAAGCCTCCCTTGAACCTTTCTTAGAGAGCCCCTTACCTTGCCCCTAAAGCAAGCAAGCCTATTATTTGAGTCTCTCTTGTGAATGGACCTTAGGAATCACTATATATCCTATCATTGACTTATTTCTCCTTGTGATTTCCTTTATACTGGGAATCCTCCCATCAGTGAAAGTTCGTAAAGAGCAGGGGACATCGACTGAGGTGACAATGGGTCCTTGTCCCATTGTTGCCACTTGGTCTAGTAGTTGCCCCTTTGGAACCCCTCCTTGTACCCCTACTAGATTTAGCGGTAACATTTTTGGCACCATTGTCGGGGACCCAAGATGTGTATCTTGTTCCCTTACAATAATATTGACATATCATTCTTGGCAACTCCATTGGAAGAACGAAGCCCTAGTTCTTCATTGAACTTTAAGGACAATGCTTGTAGGGTGGAGCAAGCATTTTTCTAGGCATCTCTAAATTCACCTTGGCGACTCCTACATAATTTACATGTATATCTTACTAGGATGTCTTTCTTTGATAATTTTCTCACTTTGGACATAACTAGCATCCCTGCACACCATAATCATGTCACAAGGAGGATGTTTCGTGGGGTAACCATGTTTGATGGTGATCCTTTCTCTGCAATTGATCATGTAGAAAGATTATTGTGCATACTTCAAAGATGGAAGTGGTCCACCAAGATGTCCTTATAATGTTGTTCACCCTTAATGGTCATAATTCATGGATATGCAATCATGAACCTAGGAGCATTTCATCTATTGAGGAGTTCTTTGATGGATTTCTTAGACACTTTCAAGTATGCGCTGCATTAAACATTCAAGGAGAAGCTTTCATTGAGCACCATGAAGAAGACTTTGGGAATGTAGACGATAAGCAGGAAGGAGGGTCCTTACTGGGTCCACATGATGAAAAAAGTGAGGAAAAATATTTTGAGAACAAGTGTGATAGGGAGAATGAATCTATGGAAAGTGAAGTTGAGGCTAACCCTACCTTTTCCAAGGATACTATTTCTAATAATACACACTTTGAAGACCTTGGAGAAGGTGGTCCCATTAATCCCTTAAACGTTGACATTGGGAAATCCTCAATTTGACCATGACCCTATGTACGATACCGACGAGGAAAATGAGGTCGAGGATAGTCTTCGCTTTCTCCAAGACGCAACTTATGATGATGTATCTATTGATAACCTTGAAAGGTAAGAACATTGCCTTCTCTGTTGGAAGAAGGACAATGGGGAGTGATTTGTTCTCATGTTAGCAAAGGTCCCATCTATGATGACATCAATGGGGACCTTCCTTTTCCTTGCCTTCTTTCTAATCTTGGGAGTATAGTTGGATCATTTGTGAGCCCTTGCCTCATCCCTTCTCATGAAATCATTAATAATGAGGAGTCGTCTCTCTCTCCTAAGTGTGATCAGCAACCTGCTTGTTGTGTCTCTCCATATAATTAGTCCCGCTTTCCTTCCAATCATGACCTTATGGTAACCATGAAGCATGACATCATTGGGAAGGGCTATGATGAGGATGATATGCCTGAGGCTGTCCTCCATCGGAGATGTATCAGCTTAATTATCGATATCTTTGTCTTTTGGCTAAAAGAGAGGATCCAATGGAATAAGTCGCATCCCTTTGTTCCCTCTCCATCCACGATCTTCCATAGATGGTCACCTTATTTTCCCACCTCCTGCCTTGGTGACATTGCTCTTGTCCTTGATCTTGAATTTATTGCATAAGTAATCGTTGGGGGGGAATATTTTTATATTGATCTAATGATGTCTTGGTTGCATTGGCTATATGATTATATTTAGCATTTCCATAATGTAGCCATGCATGTTAGTATAGGGTGCATTGCATGTTGATTTTCGCATTAGAACTAATGTCATATTCTTTTATCATGCTAGATTAAAATTGCATTTAGAATTAAATTTTATTTCTTGTTCATTTTATGGCCTAACAAAAGCATGGGCGATCAATAGACCTGTGTGCTTAGTCTTTGATGTGCAGGTAATAGGTCTACGATCCCAAGAGATTGTTAGTGTTCTCACGACCTCCTCATTCGAGAACATTTATGCACTCTATTGAGAGCTCATGTCCTAGTTGGAGCCACATGTTACCCACCACCAATGGGTGACCCCTTTAGGAGAATTTTTCTCCTAGATTTGTCTTCAGTAGGAAGTCAGCAGCCCCTTGCAGCCACTAAATAGCTCGATGATTCACTTTTCTCTGCCACCTAAACTAGCCATTATTTGCCCTTGCCCATCTATTATGATCGTATGTTTAAAGGTGGGTCATCCAACCCCGAAGGTATGGCTTTTCATTATATGATTGAGTATTTTTGCTTACTTATCATGGACACATCTGGACATGGATTAGTGGGGGGATTCGGCGGAAAGAATGGGTTGGGTTTTTACTCTTGTCCCCTTGTCCAATTTGGTGGTTAGTCTTGTGGGATCTCCTTTATTAGCTACTAGCTTTAGGAGTGGCACTACATGGGAAACCTTGATTTTGTTTGTGTGGTCCCACTTCCTGATACCACATACATCACTCCCCTCCACTCGTTATAGCTCATTTTCACATCTTTACCATCAAGCTCCACATTTGTCCATTAGGTCCACAAGGAGTTAGCCTCCCCCGCCCCCTCCCCCTCCCCATGTCCACACTTTCAGTTGGGCCTTGAACGATGCCCTGAAGGTTGATGCAACTAAAAAGAAAAATAAAAGCATAATTTGGCCACTTACAACAAGAAATGTACCATAGTATGCAAAAGACGATCGAGACCTACAAATTTAGCACATGGGCAAAAGACAAACATGAGCTCTACCCCTATCATTATGGTCATCCACCCTGTTTCATAGGGCCCCTTATGTGAGCCCCCTGCATCACTAAGGAACCCATGATTGTCCCAACCCTGGTGGGCGATGAACTACATAACCTTAAGGGGGTGTTCACTATTATATCATACACATCATGCTATCATCCCCTAGAGCCCCAAGCGGTTAAAAGAAAGAAAACTCAATAAAAGGCAAAAGACATATAAAGAAGTGTGGAAAAACACAAAGGTTGGGGTAACTTGTGTACCACAATTGCCCCCTCGTACATCTATACACCCAAGTGTGGGCCTCCCTCATTATAGCTACCCTTATACCATGGCATCTGCGTTGGAGCCTTCCCTATTGCACCACTTTGTTCCATCATTGTTTCATATGATACCTGCCATCTAACGGATGTACCGTGGACCTATCACTCCCTTAGAGGTTGAAATCACCTAATAGGGTCTTTGATTGAACTCCTTCTTGAACCTGGAGACACTTGTACGCTCTAAAGCCCATTATGGAAGGGCATGCCACTATGAAGTGTCCACTTGGTTCCATGATTTATAAGCTCATTTACTCAATTTCATTGATGAAATGTTGTATTGGAAGCTAAGGAGACGCATTAGATCTTATACAGGATTGCAGGTGGGTTTTCATCTTGGGGTTTGGTCTCCCTATATGGGATCCAAGCCCTCCTGAGGGTCATGATGGCACTTGTAGGGTGAACGTTGAGAGCCATGGGCCTCCACCATAGCAGAGGGAAAATAGCCCCACCATGGGATCCTTCAGCACCACCTATTGCTTGTTCGTGTCCCAGTTATTAGATGATATGATGCGCTTGGACCACATTGCCTAGTCGGCTACACACTTGCACCACACACTCGGCAGTTGATCCTAGGCCTAGATGGGGTTTTATCTCACCTAGGGAGACAAGGGAGGGCTTGCATCATCATTCCAACCCTATAGATGGAGCACAGGCATGCTTGATTCAATTGGAGACCCATGAGGCCATTCTTAATGCCTCCACAGACACTTAGGAGCACCACAAGTTATTTGCTTGAATATTAAAGGGGCCACACCCTTCATCCATGACATTAGAGCCCTCCTATTCATCATGGCACATGAGGGACATGATTTGGCGTTCCAATGGCCCTATTAGCTATTGTTCTATCATTTCGGCCCTCTTGAGAGGCTTCTTATTCATATTTTGGAGCTATTTGGTGGGCTTGTCAGCAAAGAAGTGTTATTTGCACATTATTTTATTCTAGGGGATTATAAGGCTAATTTAGGCTATTCGAATACCCTAAAGGCTCATATAAATACATGAGAGCCTCATTGTATCATTCATCATTGCTTGGATTTGGACTTGTCTCTCCTAAAGAGCTCGGACCTGCAATTTGGAAGAATTTTGGAGCTTTTAAATGAATTTTGATGTTTGGATTAACTTCGCACTTCTTCTTGGAGCTTCTACTTGCATGTTGGGAGGATGGATATACTCTTTATTTGCTTTGTAAGTGCTTCATGATGCTTATTTCTGCCATAATAAATGTCTAATGCATGAAATTTTCTTTTGTTGTGATTGGATATGCCCTAATTAATGCAAAGTGCTTGGAGCATTGAAAATTGTTGGGGTTTTTGCATGTGTTACTCGTTTGACAAAAATTGAGTGAATGTTCCTAGGGGAATAATTGTATGATTAAGTCCTTGAAACTCCATCTTGACATTTTGTTGGAAGTATAAAATTCATGAGGGTTTTCGTTTGCCATCTTCTATTTGGATAGTAAGGTCCCTCAAGGTCTCCTTGAAGCATTGAAGTTGCCTTAGTCAAGGTCATTTGACTCCACTTCTCCCAAAGGGCAAGGCACTAATCCATAATCCATTGTTGATTACCCCTAAAACCTTTATTATCTCTTTTTCCCCTAACCCTAGATGGTGTGACTAGGGCATCAAAGGATTTTCTTTAGAGCCATCCATTTCAAGTGCAATTTGGTGGAGAACTACGTTGGTGTCTCCTCTTCTAGCCCTCCAAGTTTGAAGGCAATACCACAATTGGTTTTGGAGAAACATCAAGCCCTAGCCCCAACACTGTTTTGGCCCAGGTCTCCTTAGGTTAGCGACATTTCAAGGGGTCTATTGTGCTTGAAAACTCAACGGAAGTTCATCTATTATTGATCCCTCTTTCACCCCTTCTTGACATGGCATTTGGTTGAAGATTATTCTGAAACCCTAGGTCTTGTTTGGGTGCCCTTGTGCTTCTTTGTGGTCCCATATCTCCATCATTCCTTATCTCACAAGGCACTTAGAAACCTTGTTTCTAAAGGACATTCTTCATAAAAGAATACCCCTAATCCTAGGTCTAAGCCTCCCTTGAGCCTTTCTTAGAGAGTCCCTTACCTTGCCCCTAAAGAAAGTAAGCCTATTATTTGAGTCTCTCTTGTGAATGGGCCTTAGGAATCAATGAATCATTGTATATCCTATCATTGACTTATTCCTCCTTGTGATTTTCTTTATACTGGGACTCCTCCCATCGGTTAAAGTTCGTAAAGGGCAAGGGACATCGACTAAGGTGACAGTGGGTCCTTGTCCCATTGTTGCCACTTGGTCTAGTAGTTGCCCCTTTGGAACCCCTCCTAGGACCCCTGCTAGATTGAGCAGTAACATGGCCCACATTGAGTGGTTCCTTTAATCAATTGGGTACATGGAGTCAAAATGATGAGGACAAACGTGGAAGAACTTGGACGGAGAAAGAAAGGGAGGATAACCTCTCAATCTAACACAAAGAGGAGATTTAAGGTCAAGGAATGCTAATCTAAACTTCCTTGATGTGTACTTGGCCACCAATCTTGCATATGGAAATTTTAAAGCCATATAAGATACAACATATCATGAAGACTGCATAAAACTCTAATTCTACAACATTAGTAAAATGGAAGAAAATACTCACAATAAATTAACACCATTCACCAAAGCATCACTTCATAAATCTAAAGAAAGTCACTCCATGCAATTTTTTCTTCCCCAAGACAATTAACTTCCTAGTGATCCATTGCGTCTAAGAAAGAGAAAATAACTAAAGCACACTTCTTTTACAAGAGATAAATGAGTGTGTGTGACAACGTTGCAAGACAATTCGACTTCCCTCTATTTATATAAGGGCAACCAAGTCGAATTTGTCTTAATTTATACTCAAAAGCCTTAAACACATAACTTCAAGAGTTTACAAGTTCAATAGGGCACAAGCTCACCTAAAGCATAGCTATCTAGTATCTCAATGTAAAAACATAACAAAAAGCTTCCTTTTAACCCACACGTGTGAGTAAAAGGTCCTCCAAGCATGGTGTCATCCTCAGGTGAAGAACTCCTTCAAGCATGGTGCTAGAAATGGATCAAAGAGTGCTCCTCACTCCAAACCATCTTCTCAATGTCAAAGGTGCATCCTCAAGCCATATCTCTCCTCAACCACACATCATCATCTATAATCCCAACATCATCACTCTTGGGCTATACAAAGGTAATGTCCTAGCCCTAGATCTTGATGTCATCATCAAGGAGGAGAGTACCATCCCTCCAAATGGATCACAAGTTATCCTGATCATCAACAAGGTCCAGGGACAAGGCAACATCCATCAAGTAGGTACAAAGGCAGCCTGGGGGCATCTTGGGCTTGTTGGGATACATCATCAATCATGGCAACATCTTGGGTTCTTGATTCCTTTTGAGGTGTGCAAAGCATCTAATTTTATGATCAATTATGTAACATGTTACCTAAGTTTGATGGATGAGTTGATAGACCTTGAAAAAGACATAGGTATATTGTAAAGAAGTGATATCATTAAATATTACCTTGGGAGTGACACAAAGATTGCCATGCTCTTCAATGTTCTATGCAAAGGAGTCGATGTGTTGGTTCATCTCCCTAGCATCGTATTGGTTCATCTCTCCATTCTCCTTTCTCCATCAATTAACTCAGCATTATCTGTCTTCTCCAATGATTAATGCATTGGTTCGTCTCCATGTTCTGTCTTCCTCAACAATTAACTCACCACATCTATCTTCTCCAACAGTTATCCTCCTTTTGTTCTCAGCACTTTGATATTAATTGCATTTAAACAATCACATTTATTTTCAGGTGGCACGATTTCAGTGATGGAATCATTTCACGAAGGTGATCACTGAAACACAGACCCCATTTGCATGAAATTTTAAACAGTATTCCAATACGATATTAAACAAAGCTAGATAGCCAAACGAATGGAACTTTAATATTAATTAAGACCACATTGACATTGTGCCAATTGTCATGATTCCTGTGTTGCTTATCAGATTACCACTGCAACTCCTGTTCTCACAGGATAGATGGAAATGCAGAGAAGTATTTTTATAGTAATCGCAGAGTCCCAACTTGTCAGATTCATGGAAATGATTAGTGATTTTTTTACACAGACCCTGTGGAAGCTGCGTTTATTTCTTAATCCATTTTATGGTATTCAAATTTCATGACTGAACCAATCAAACGGTTGAAAAAAGAAAGTAACAAGCAAGCAAGATCATATAGAGTTATCTAAAAACACAAAGGCTGTAATACCACTAGCAAGCCTTGAATAACTCCATGCAATAATGATTTTATTAATGTGAGCCACATATAAATAAATTGAAATATGATCTCTGGTTTCATTTTCCCAAAACACTAACCACCATTCGTATTGATCTATGACTCTTCATATTTCCCTACACCGTAATATTTACAATATACCATAATTCCTAGAATCAGTTATGTAACAAGACAAAAGTATCAAAATTTTGATATTTACTTGTTGGGGAAGGATTTATGCATAGTGAAATCATTGTATATATTTCAAATCAGTAGTTAATCATTTTGTTGTGTTGATATTATATGCAGATGACATGTTAATAGTTAAGTGATTAGGTTGATAAAGTCTCAAATATTGTCAAAATACAACATGAAGGATCTTGGTGAAGTGATACTATTTGGGCATTGAGGTGAGACAAAACCCTAAAAATCAAAGAATTTGGTTATGTCAAAGTAAGTATATTGAATACTTACTTGATCATGTCTGGAACTTTGGATGCAAGATTGCAAGCTGGTTTAGACACGTTTTTTCGGTTGGAATAAAGTTTACAAAAATGTGTCCACTGTCCAGAGAATGATGATGAACAGCAAGACATGCTCTATGTGCCTTAACTTAGTGTAGTTGAGAGAGTCTTGTGTACACAATGGTCTGCACGAAATCAGATATTGCCACTGCAGTGGGAGTTGTTAGCAGGTTTCCGTTAGATCTAGGTAAGGAGCATTGGATTGCAGTTAAGAGGATGCATGGCACAACAGAATTGATAGCAAGCAGCACTTGTAGATGGTAAATACAGGGAAAGCAATTGATCTGCATCGGTTTTTTGATACAAATTGGGTTGAAGATATTGATAGTCGTTGACCCACAACTGGCTACCTGTTAAGCCTATTTGGAGGGTTAGTAAGTTGGATGAGCAAGGGACAGCCATTGGTGGCCTATCCCAAGGCTGCTTGGAACCAGGAGCGAAAGCGGAAGCATTTGTGAATTTACCCAAAGCATTTTTTATATTGGCTTTTTCCTGATCAAGTCCCATGGTTGTAGCTGTCATACACAGGGCTCTTGTATCTTTAGGGGCATCATTGATGGCAGTAACATTTCATGCCAATAAGGTGAGCAAAGAACATTGAATGGTATGCCACATGCAAAGAGAAACAGGAAAACGTTTACATCCACGTCACCCTTACAACCTTGATCAAGGAGTTTTGATATTGTTCTACGCCTTAAAGGGACGTCTATGCCTGCGGCTGTGAATCCACTACCATGGGTGGATGCCAACGGAGTTCTTGTTTGGCCATTGAATGCTCTATGTGTGCTAGTGGCCTCATGTTCATCCTTTGATCTTTTGATTTGTATTGTGATTCCTCCTCTTCCCTTATATATTTGGCTCCCTGTTGTGTTGGCAAATTTGCAAATTTGCACAGGATTTGATTCCTCTTTGCTTATTTCCATCCCATGGCCTTTTGCCACATAGATGCTTTCTTGCACGAGTATATGAACTTGTGTAAGTAGATTTGCAATGGGGCATATAAATTTAGTGGTTCCACCCCATTTCCCTCCTCCAAGCCTGGTAACATATTTCCACAAGGCTGTTAGGTCTATTTTGGTTTTCTTTCCATCATCATCTTCACTCCCATTTCCTCCTCTTCCTCTTCGTACTTCTCCTCTTCTCCAAGGTATCCTAATCCGCCACTACCCACTTCTTCAACATCTTCATCACTTCTTCTTTTGTTTCCCAACACCATCATCTTTTGTTTCCCAACACCATCATCATAGCAAAAAATGGAACCAACAAGATAAGGCTAAGCCATATACCCATCGTGTTTGTTGAAGCTTGAGATTCTTGCCTGCAATAAAATGAGGGAGGAATGGGAAAGAGTAGGAGAAGAGAACATCTAGACTCTAGTCTATTTCTAGATTTGATAGATTCATTCAACATAAAAAAAAACACAAATGTTACATGGAAACAAAAAACGAGAATAGGATTAGACCCTACCTCTTTGGCTCTCCAATGGTGGTGGTAGCCTTCAATCTCCCAAGCTCTCACAAATGGCAACTTTCAGTCTCCCTTGCAAACTCCCACAATCTTATCTTCGCAATCCTCTCGAATCTTCTCCTCAAAGCTCAAACCCTCTCAATCTCTCTCACAAACTCATAAAATGATGTTAAGTGGGATGGGAGGAGGACTTCTATTCCCCTTGGCCCTCCCATTTCCCTCCAAAACCATTTTTGCCCATATTGGGTCACACGCTGGCAAAAGGGGGTGGGGGAAGATTTTTTGTTTGGGTTAGCAATGGGGAGCGATCCCTCCCCAAGCATTAAAGATGCTCCGGGAGCAATCAAAGAGCACTCCGGGTGTGACTCCCCAATCACTCCTGAAAAACCAAGGAACTATCCTTTGGTCTCCGGGAGCGTGCTCACTGAATGCTCCCGTTTGGGGAGGGGAGTGCTCCCCGGCAGCCCTGGCCTATCCAACACCGAAGCTGGGTAAATGGACACTACTCAATCTTCTAAAGAGGCAATTTCACTGCAAAGATGTTGATCTAAATGAAGGGTGAGCTACTATTGAATGTAACAATCAGAGCACCATTGCTTTGTCCAACAATCCCTCAATCCCTCGTATGCAAACTGCTGAGGATAACACTATCCCTTCCTGGTCCATGACTAGCCCATGCATGCAATTGCACCTACAATGCTAGAAGCCTTGGAAACTGTTTAATAAACCTGAAGCTAACACATGCAATGGTATGTACCCTCTTTTCTTCACTTGGAAACAACATGCAAACTGTCACATGTAACCTGTATACAAACTGCTGTGGATAACATTACCCCTTCCCATCTATGGCTAGCCCACGCACGCACCCTCAATGCTGAAAGCTTACAAAAGGAGTGGTGCAACCTGTAGTTTACTCTGACGTTGTGCACTCATCTACAGACCATCATACTAGACACGTTTCAATGCAGTACGGATCTGCTGAGTGTGTAGTGCCAATGTAACTAAAGCATCCAGATCTGGAACATGTGTGCCCATCCCTGTAGAAGACTATCCAAGGTGCACTAATTAAAAACAAGTCTATGAATGTGATCTCTGGGGAGATTATTAGGATATGTGGCGATCCCATTGTTTACTTTATGGATAACACTTCCCAACTGTTTAGTTCATGCTACCAAAAATAAATCAAAACTAAGAAGATTTTGACTAATGTTGCGAAAATCGGCAAGGTTCGAAAAACCAAAAAATTAAGATACTATCGTAAAAATCATCAAAATTAAGATACCATCAAAATATTTGTAAAAATCAGAAAACATCGACTAAGCCAAAAAAAATAAAATCGGGATGTTATCGAGATATTCGCAACACTGATTTAGACTACAGCCTTTCCAAATATTGAAAACGAATCCCCTCCTTTTTCGTAGAAGATTTAGAATACAGCATTTCCAATTATTGGAAATGAATCCCTCCTTCGTAAAGAATGACATTAAAAATTATCTCCATGTGGTTGGTTAAATGTTTGGAAATAACAAAATCCACGGACACTCTGTGTCCAATTTAGCGCTTTATTTCCTGCAGTATATTTTAATTTCCCTCTTTCATTTCCTGTGCATTCAATGAGATAACAGGCGCTCTATTTCTGCAAATTTATACTCTCACTCTTCCTTTTGTATTTTTAACATTGATATACGCTGTGAATTTAATAAATTTATCCAACTAGGTTTTAAATTTACTATTTTGGAAAGAAGCTTTGAATGAGCCGTCTCTGTCACAAACCAGTCCAAATGCCCAATACAAGTTAATCAAGGACAAGCAAATAGACAACAAATGCCTGAGTGACTTACTTTTGATTGTTCACCAAGGTCACAAGATTTCGACTCGCAAGTTCTATTAAGATTGTGTAAGCAGCTGTCCATTTCAACTTATGAACGTAAACACCCAAGTCTAACAATGGATCAGCAGACATTTTTCTAGCCTCTGGAAATATTCCCATGTCCAGAAAGCATTCTCGGACATCTTCTTCCAAGATATCTATGCTTGTTGCCATTCGTTTCAGAACTTCTGTTTTGTGATATTCGGATATTGTTTGTCCTTGAGAAAGTTTGTCCTTGGCAGTTATCCATGCTGCAGGTGGCTGATCATGGAGAGACCTTCCAATCACCTTAAGAGCAAGCGGTAATCCTTTGCATTCTGCTATTACCTGGAATAGAAATGTTGCCAAATGATTAGCTTCTCACACCTTAATTTCGACAGAGCCTAATCCTCAATTCCAAACATGGTGCATTGTCATTCTACTATCCTAAGATCGAGGTTCATGTTGCATTGCATTTAAAATGGTAGGAAGAAATACCTCTTTGACTAGGTTGGAATCTGCTGTATCTGGAATGGACTTTCGATCAAATGCCGAAAAGCAGAAAAGGGACACGGCATCTTGCTCTCTCAAACACGGCAAATCATACCTGTAATCAGATTTAACAACATTGTTGTTTCTAGTTGTAACAAGAGTTTTATACCCTTTTCCTTCAAACAAAAGCTTTTCAAGGTGATCAATTTCCCAGACGTCATCCAGCACCACCAAAGTTGGCTGAGGTTCCATTTGGCGAAGCCTTTGTTGCAGCTGTTGATGTGCATCTTCGACGTCATGAAATTCAGGTCTTTTTTCGCGAACAATCTTGTCCCACATTCTCTCAAGAAGTCCCTTGAGATTTGGTGATTGCGAAACTCTTTCAAAAACTATCCTCTCCTTAAAATGACCTAGAAGCCCAGAAGAGAAACATATAAGATCAATCACTCAAAAGAATCCAATGCCTTTCGAGGAGACAATGCATCTGATGGAACAAAACGGCCGTAGCATATCACATATTGGACTCGATATTAGAGTTTGGGAAGCTTTACAGAAATATTTGTTTGTTGCAGATTTTATAGCATAGTAATTAATGTTATATAAATTCGAATATATTTCATTTAATTAAAATACTAAATATGGTATTACAAAAGAAATACTGTTAACTGTAAAATTAAATAAATTTATATATAATTATAAAAAGCAAGTGATTATTCTATTAAAAAAAAATTCATAATACATTTTTGTTTTATATTTCACAAATATGATTACAAGGATAAATAATTTTAGTCAACTGAATGTATGCAAAGTGAGAACATCCTGTCCAGATTCAAATTCAAGATTCAAGTCGTTATCTTGATTTTGTAACTTTTCTTTGATTTTTTCAAATAATCAGAAGACTAATATCTATATTATAGATTGAAAAAAGATAATAAATATATTTTAAATAAATTAAAATTCAAAAAAAAATATTATATTATATATCAAAAAATACAAAACTAAAATAAATTGGAGTTGTTTACGGAAGTTGAGAAATTGTTTGAACAGTCAAAAGTAGTTAGAATTTAGACAAAAAAAAATTCAAAAAATCTTGTAGATGAATCATGTTTTTATAGTAGAAATAGATTCAGCACCATCAAAACACCTAAAATTATAAATTTTAACAACTTTTACTTAAATTTTTTCAAAATATAATCAGAATTTCAATAACTGTCCAGACACTTAAGAACATATTTTACATAAAAGATTCGCAATCTGCAAAAAAAAATTCTATCACCAAATTCGGCTTTAAAGAAAGCAAAAAAAACCCTTGAACAACTATTTGTAACAGATACCTACATTGATTTAGCACGTAGATTATAGTTTTCGTAACAGGTAATTTCATGGACTTACAAAATTTAATAATGGAGAACGCTGATCTTCTAGCAACAACGTCACAAGACATTATCCTACTGTCCCTTTAACTGGGATACTGCCGAAGAAACTTTAAGATCAAAGTCAATATAACTCACCTTTGACTTCATTATTATTGCAGAGGGCTATTGCCACAGTAGTCTTTCCACTTCCCCCCATGCCTATTACTCCGAGCAGTGGAGCATCATTGCGCAAGAGGCGTTTTTTCAGCTCATACACCAAACCCTTCAAACCAACTCTAAAGTCTGGCAACTCTGGGACGCTCGATTGGGAAGCCTTTTTACCAATTTCCAATTGATCCATCTGATCTGCGATAAATCTAAGGTCAGATTCTTCCCTTACTGCGTCAATTTTGTGCCCAATCTCTTCAAGTTTATCCTCCACTTTGTGCTCAATATTCTCAAGTTTAACCTCCATTCTGTGCCCCATAGTCACAAGTTGATCCTGCTGTACTCTCAGACTATGCACTTCAGAACAGATATGCGCCCAACCTTTCTTCTGAGTGAAATCGACAATATACGAATCCAAACCTTGAATTTTATTTGCATACTTATAGCTGCTGTAGATATTCAAGCGCCTTACCTTGGAACAGGACGTTACCAACTTTTTCCCCTCCAGCAGCTGCTGATAGAGTTCCTCGAGCAGCTTCTGGCTTGGTTGAGACAACTCTACACTACTTTTAAAGGCATCATCTAATACTGGTATGATTCCTTCCAGGGTTTTTTGGAGGCGTTTGCAATTCTCCTTGCAGGCAAAACTCTTCTTTAACACATCTTTAATAAGCGCCAGCAGCTCATTTGGTACAGCGCCCGCAAATGATTGGATCACCAAACCCGTTGCCATTTCGATCAATAGATTGTTTCAAAGACTCTCACAACTCAATATAGAAACCAAATGACCAAAATCTTCAGTTGGGTTTTCCACTGATATGCAATACAACTATAAGAAGATGAATATTAGAGAAACCAGGAAAGGAATCTTCATGTGGAACGGCCAGGAGCGACAGCACAACCTTGCTTCCCGGAAGGAGATTAGCAAAAGAATCCAGACATTTGTTGCTGCAAGCACCCATTCCGCGTACATGGTATGCGTAATTATATAGCCCTGGCAGAGGCTCATTTCGTGCCTTTCGTGGTTATATACGCACGCACCCCCTTTCGCCTCGTGGGTTTGACCATGGAGCCTTACAGGAGCCCAACTTCACCGGGAGTCGGTATCACTTTAACGACGGCACAAAACCGGCAATATAACCCATTCATTTGCATCGGTGTGAACTGAACACTTCCATCTAATTGTTTCGAGCTGCTATTTATCCAACCTGGTCAAAATCTTTCAAGATTGTACAGGGAATAATATTTTTACGATAGCCATTAAAGAGGATGATCGCGAAAGTTCAAAGAAAGGGAGAAAAATATTCTACCCAGTTTCAAAATTTCCACTGCCACACCACTCATTTCACTTGGCCCTGGTGTATGGAGTATTTCCTAATACTTTCAAAATTTCCACTGCCACACCGCTCATTGAGTATGGAGTATTTCTTAATACTGTCTATGTGGTTTCTCCGACTTAAGAAACAGGTTAATAGCTTATGAAATTGTCATTTAAGTTGTTTTATTTTGGGGGGAGGAGGTATATTATTAGCTGATCATTTTAAGTGATATAGGTGTAGGACCATGAGTGTGATGATTGAGGTTGTTTGTTTTTTTTATGCTTAAACTCTGTGGTGGATGATTATTACTGTTTTTTCTCGATGGCGTTGAAAATTGAATATAAGACAATTAAAGATAGTTTTCCCGATATTATTGGAAATTTAATATAGTATTAAATTAATTTTGACATTTTTGAAAAGTTGTTTTAATATTTTTTTTATTAAAAATTAAATGTAGTTATCAAGAAAATAATTGGAATTCAATATAGTATTGAAATTAACTTTGAAACTTTTGAAAAATTGTTTGGGAGTTTTGTAGAGTTAGAAAGTTTTAAATTTTAAAAATATAATTCATAGTAGTTTGGATAAAAATTAAATGTAGTTGTGAAGAAAATATTTGGAAATTAAATGTAGTTGTCAAGAAAATAATTGGAATTCAATATCCTATTGAAATTAACTTTGACATTTTTGAAAAATGGTTTGAGAGTTTTGTAGAATTTAAAGGGAATTTTTATATTTTTTTAATATTTTAAAAGATGATTTATAGTAGTTTGGATGACTACTAATGATTTATGATAAATATCTAATCATTTTGAAATTATGACTTTGATTGTATTTGACATTTAAATTAATTGATAATAAACAATTTACTCATCATATTTTATATATGAGAGTGAAATGATTTTTTTTTTAATTTTGATAAATTCGAAGACAATTATCATTCTTGCTATTTGCTTAATGCATATTGACTTATCATCGTCATTATTTGAAGACAATTATCATTATTGCTATTTGCTTAATGCACACTCACTCATCATCCTTATTCAAGGAAAACCATGTCACCTATATCACCTGGAATTGCCCCACTGATTCATCATCCTTATTGCTATTTGCTTAATGCACACTCACTCATCATCCTTATTCAAGGAAAACCATGTCACCTATATCACCTGGAATTTCCCCACTGATTCATCATCCTTATTCAAGGAAAACCATGTCACCTATATCACTTGGAATTACCTGCTAGTAATACATAAGGGACAACATACTTCTAGGTCTTAATTCATTACCCTATTTCCTGAAATCTTTGAATAACAACAAACTCTTAGCCAAACATATAAAAAGTATTTTGGAAATACCCCATACTCCAGGCCCAAGTGAAATGAATGGTGTGGTGGTGGAAAATTTGAAATTGAGTAGAATATTTTTCTCCCTTTCTTTCAACTTTCACTCATCCTCTTTAATGGCTATCATAAAACTATATTATTACCTGTACAACCTTAAAAGATTTTGACTGGGTTAAATAAATAACAATTCGAAACAATTCATATGGAAGTGTTCAGTTCACACTGATGCAGATGAATGGGTTGCATTGCCGGTTTTGTGTCGTGGTTGAAGTGATACCGATTGTCAGTGAAGTTTGGCTCCTATGAGGCTCTATGGTCAAACCCACGAGGAGAAAGGGGTGTGTGCGTGGCCCCATAAACGCCAAATGTGTTGGAAATAGCAACGAGAAATGCTAAAAATAGCATTGCTATAAATAGCATTTCGGGATAGATTCCAATTGTAGTTAGTCCTTGAACTAAAATTGAGAAGTAAAATTCGAAATTGATCTTAGCAACTGTTTGTAAAATAATTAATTAATTCATCTTGAGTTAATTAGCTGTAGAAAATCAAACATGAAGTCTATGTGAAGACATGCAACAGTTTCTCCATTGATTGAGGAAGTTATCCCTTGATTAAAGGAGATCAGGGTGAGTTGTATTTTGAGTTGTAATTAGTTAGCTCAGTTAATTGAGTTAAGTCCAGTTAGATTAGTTCAAATAGTTTGTTGAACTAATTGTGTGTTCAATTAGTTAATGCATGCATGCATGTAAATGTTGCACTTCAGATAATTGAATATTCTCTCATAAATAACTCATGCACGTCATTTCAGTCAGAGACCCAGTTGAGATCAAAGGAAGGGACTGTATACTATTAGTTGGAGGAATTTTCCTATATAGGAAACTCATCCATGCAAAAGGAATTATCTCCTTCAGGATTGCGCAGTTACTTCTGAGTTTAGTGAGCAGTGTGAGAGGCCAATTCACACAGGTGGCAACATTAGACCCCAGGAGAAACTATGCAAGGAAATAGGAGGCTTGGAGGGCAAAGGAGAAGGTTTCTGAGAAGCCTTTGACTATCTATGAGAAGTAAAGGGTTTGTACTGAGATTTGGATAGCTTGTGAGCTAAAGCTTTGTGTAATCCTGAGATATTTCCACTTGTATGATAATACAGATAGCGAGGTTTTTAGCTGAGGCTTTCCCCTGAGTATTCTTCTGTGTTTCATGTGTATGATTTCTTCTTCTCTGTTATATGTGTTCTATTTGATCTTGCTCAAAATCGATTAAGCTTCCGCAAGTTTGTTTGTAGAAATAGATCAAGTATTTTTCTTTATTATATTGCATTATCAGGTGATCTGCAGTGGGAAATTCTACATGGTATCAGAGCAAAGGTGATCAAAGCGAAGAACAGTATACAAAGAAGGGAGAAGTTTCAAGTTTCAAGTTCCTGATTATAGAATTCGAATTCTTGTCACATCTCAAATTTCCCAATGGCGTTCAACAGTTTAAGACTCGAGTATGCCCTTGATGGCAGCTCGAATTATATAGCCTGGAAGGATCGCATAGAAGCAGTATTAGAGGACAACGATCTAAAGGACTTCATTGATCAAGAAGTCCCAAGCCAACAGTGGCTAATGCTACAGAATTGGCGGAATGGAAGAAATGTGTGGCTAGAGCGAGGAGAATCCTTCTGGAGAGAGTTCGAGACCACATAGTCTCGAGTCTCCATCGGAGGAGACACCATTTTCAATGTGGAAAACATTGAAAGATCTATATCAACACAACAACAATTAGAGGAAGCTGGCGCTGAAAGACAAGCTTCGGAAAATCAAGTGTGAAAAGGGCAACACGATCTCTACCTATCTTAACAAGCTCACCACCTACAGGGATGAGCTTGGAAGTGTAGGAATCACAACAGCCGATGATGACATGGTGAGTCTTGCTCTCCTCGGTATTCCTAAGAGCTGGCATAGCTACCAAGACTTGGTAAATGGAAGAGAGAAATTGCCAGATTGGGAATGACTTTGGTCGGATCTAATGCCGGAGGAGATAAGAAGAAGCACCAGAGATGGTTCTGTGCCTTAGCGAGTAAGGCAAAGAAAGGGAAGGAGAAGGATTCTCATCCCAAATCGAGTTCTTCCCGTGGTGGGAAGAAATTTGACAAATAGAAAGTGCAATGATTTCATTGTCATGAGGTGGGCCATTTTGCAACAAATTGTCCATTGAAGAAATCCAAGATTGTTGAGGGAATAAGTCCCCTAGGTCTTTGGGTCATAACCCTAGCAAAGTAGGAGTATCTACAGCAAGGAAAAAGCATTCAACTCAGGGAACATGCTTAAACAAACTAACTATGTGAGGATGAATATACCTGGATGCCCTTCGTTTGGGTAGTTCTAGCCAGGGTTCAAACCCTCTACAACTCCTAATGATCTTTGAACCTGCAAATCAGACAATTCGAATACATATAGCAGCATATAGATAAAGCGTTGTAGTGAAATCAACTTTATGTCATATAAGTAAATGGTTAGTTATACATTGAAATAATCATTCATATATAAACCATAACAATAACATTAGATGCATAAACAAATTTGATATCAAGAACAAGACAGAATTTCTTTTTATTGTAGAAAACTATAATAAAAACATGGAAAGAGTTCACCTAAGTCTTCCTCTTTCGGCTCCAAGCAGAACCGTCCTCTAGGTCTGTCCAGTCCCAATCTTCAATAGCCTCCTTCCATAACCAATACCATGATATCTCCAAGCATATGAGAGAACATCAAAACTCAAGGAAACAAGGGTTTCCTAAACTTGGGGAAGTGCTTGAAGCACAGGGATTCTTCAGACTTGATCAGGGATAATCTCAGTATAGTAATTATATCCTTTCTCTCCTCCTTAAGGCCTTCCCATTGAAGTCTTTTTATACTTCTCCCAAATTAGTTTTTTAGTTGGGGAACAGTTGGGAACAGTTGGGCCACAGGTACTAATAGGTAATCAATAAGTAAAACCAGTGATCTTCGCCCATAGTTAAGGAAATTTAATTTTTTAAAGGGTTTTAACACATATACGCGGGTTGAGTATAGACTGACCCACGTGTACACGCTTTTACACAGGGAAAAGTAGCGTACAAGGAGTAAAACACTATTTTTAAAATATTTGGACCAAGTCTGGAAGGAGGGGTTGCCCTAGGCCATAAAGCAAGCATCACAAATACAAAGGGTGATATTTGGAGCTATAACAAAGATGGGATCCAAGGAAGGATTTGAAGGTGAGGCATTGGCCTCATAGTTCGAGTTGGATTTCACCCTCTTCGCATGCATGGTTTCATCCATGGTGCGATGTGGTTGGTTTCTTGACAGTGGAGCTTCATTCCACACGACCGGCGATAAGAGTTTGTTCAATACCTTGGACGAGAAAGATCTCCAGATACTCATAGTGATGGGTAATGATGAAAAGTATAGTGTCCCAGGAGTAGGCACAATTGTTTTTCAAAGGGAGCATGGAGCTCGCATTATCTTGACAGGTGTGAAGTATGTGCCAGGACTGAAGAAAAACTTGGTATCGATCGCAATGTTGGAAGACAAAGGCTATGATGTAGTCTTCAATAAGGGAAAGGTTTTCCTTAGACACGTCACCACGAGACAGGTGAAGCAGATCAGTTCATGAGTCAAGAACCTGTATGCTCTTAAGGTTCTAAAAGCATGCAAAGCCTTGAGGAGCAAGGAAACTGTTGGAGACTTGGTGGTTGAGAGGGAGAGTACATTACCTCTCAACATGCAGCTCCAGAAGAAGTCTCAAACAATTGTGGAGGAGCCACAATTGGTGAAGCAACTTCAGGAGGTTGTGGAGCAGCCACAACTGGAGAATTTGAGAGGAGATCGAGTGGAGGCATCCACTCATGCAGAGACCTCTG
Source organism: Pinus taeda (assembly GCA_000404065.3). Taxonomy (NCBI): domain Eukaryota; kingdom Viridiplantae; phylum Streptophyta; class Pinopsida; order Pinales; family Pinaceae; genus Pinus; species Pinus taeda. The sequence goes on along the minus strand of APFE031629560.1, from coordinate 126,757 downwards.
GTAGGGGGAAATTTTGAGCCAAGTGGACAGAGGGAGCACATGCATCCATACCTCCGAGTAGGAGGTGGGGCGATGTGGAGTGACAGTCCCAAGAAGGCTAGAATAGGGGCATGATCATTGAGATACCCAACCTCTTTGATTAGACCTTGCTACGGGAGCCCCAACGAGGAGTAGCAAGACTGGCTGAGTGGGTAGAGGCAGATGCGGATGGAGCGGCAGAGAGAGCTATAGTGCAGGAATCCTAGGACACCGCAGAGCTAGCAGGTTGCAACATGCGAGAGTGTTTCACCAATGCAGGATGAAACAGAGAGGTGTGCAACGATGTGAGATGCATGGAGTGTTGCAGCAGCTCAGAGGTCATAGAGGGAGCACTTGTTAGCAGTAGAGGGAGCTTTAGCATCAGAGGGTGTTTCTAGCCCAACAAGGAGGTCAGTTGAGATATTTTTTGTTTCTAGAGTTGTTGGAGCAACAACACTTGGGAGAAGTGTTGCATGCAGAACATTCCAAAGGTTCAGGATCGAGTTCGAGTGGAATGCCTTTCTTGTTGAGAGGGAGTGTTGGAAATAGCAACAAGAAATTCTAAAAAATATCATTGCTATAAATAGCATTTCAGGTACCAGTGTTGGACATAGCAAGAAGGAATGAAAAATGGAAGTGTTATAAATAGCATTTCGGGATAGATTCCAATTTTAATTAGTCCCTGAACTAAAATTGAGAAGTAAAATTCGAATTTGATCTTAGCAGTTGTTTGTAAAATAATTAATTAATTCATCTTGAGTTTATTAGTTGTAGAAAATCAAACATGAAGTCTATGTGAAGACATGCAACAGTTTCTCCATTAATTGAGGAATTTATCCCTTGATTAAAGGAGATCAAGATGAGTTGTATTTTGAGTTGTAATTAGTTAGCTCAGTTAACTGAGTTAAGTCCAGTTAGATTAGTTCAAATAGTTTGTTGAACTAATTGTGAGTTCAGTTAGTTAATGCATGCATGTATGTAACTGTTGCACTTCAGATAACTGAATATTCTCTCATAAATAACTCATGCATGTCAGTTCAGTCAGAGACTCAGTTGAGATCAAAGGAAGGGACTGTGTACTATCAGTTGGAGAAATTTTCCTATATAGGAAAATCATCCATGCAGAAGGAATTATCTCCTTCAAGATTGTGCAGTTACTTCTGAGTTTAGTGAGCAGTGTGAGAGGCCAATTCACACAGGTGGCAGCATTGGACCCCAGGAGAAACTGTGCAAGGAAATAGGAGGCTTGGAGGGTAGAGGAGAAGGTTTCTGAGAAGCCTTTCACTGTTTATGAGTAGTAGAGGGATTGTACTGAGAGCTGGATAACTTGTGAGCTAAAGCTTTGTGTAATCCTGAGATATTTCCACTTGTATGATAATGCAAATAGCGGGGTTTTTCACTAAGGCTTTCCCTAGAGTATTCTTATGTGTTTCATGTGTATGATTTCTTCTTCTCGGTTATAAGTGTTCTATTTGATCTTGCTCAAAATCGATTGAGCTTCCACAAGTTTGTTTGTAGAAGTAGATCAAGTATTTTGCTTTAGTATATTGCATTATCGGGTGATCTACAGCAGGAAATTCTACAAAATGAACTTCTGTTGTTGCTATAAATGAAATGAAATGATATATAT
>APFE031629560.1:48232-125089 GCA_000404065.3 Pinus taeda | reverse complement strand
ATATATGATTTTAGTATGAAAAAAGCAATATATTCATTCCAAAAATGTACATATACTTCACGTTACATCATCATATATAGTTACATATATCAGCGGATCAGAAAGTGATACAAGTCCCGTAGACTCGACAAACATACATATTGTCATCATTTTAAGTTATCCTGTCTATATGCACAGATTCTAATTATAGAATATTCAAAAAGCAGAAATGTCAAGCATTTCCATGTACATCATGCAATGTCTATAATAAGCAAGATATTATGAGAAAGACGAAACAGTGGTTTCGATAGATAGAGAGCAAAAAATCCAGTGATAATCCATCAGAAAAAGCAAAATTGAAATCAAGGAGAAAGTGGTTTTATCCTGGCAGTGGCAGCACCCGACATCCATGCAGAGGTCCCCCATCTTGACCTCAATATGCATCCCATCCAGCTTATCTTGTAGTCCTTTCTTTGAAAGTCCATCCGCAACTTGATTGAATTATATACCAATGTGTTGTATCGTAGAGTGATTGTGAGAATTCCAGAGGTATGTGATTTGTTGCAACCAACCTTGTAGTGTGGGTTGGAATATATTTGCATGGCCCTTGACATAATCGATGATAATCTTGGAATCTTCGTATATGTGGATTTTAGGAATGTTCAAAAAAATTGTGAACCAGAGTAAACCCTATAAAGCCATGGCTTCTGCCCTTGTGTTTGTGCCATTGCCCGCACCCCAATGGAGCCAAAATTCCTGATCTGGTGAATGAAGGATCAAGAAACCACATCCGCATCTACTCCTTTGAGATGCACCGTCAAAGAAACCAGTGGGATATTCAAACTTTGGACATGATTGTTTTTGTTTAGTTTTTTTTATCCATACTAGATTGTAATCCAATAGAGTTTGTATCTCTAATGCGCTCCAACACATGTGCAATGATTTCTCTGAAATTTTTAAAGATGATGTTGTTCCTCCACCTCCAGATCTCCCAAAAGAGAATAGGAGGGATATAGTTCCAGGTAATATTCTGTTGGCTCCACCATTTGAGGCAGTCAAAAATACAAGTGAATTGAGTGTATTGAAAGCCAAAAACATCAGCAAGTTTATGCCAAATTTTTGAAGCTACTAGGCATGTTATGAATAGGTGGAGGTTGTTTTCTTCTGCATTCCTGCAAAGCACACATATCCCCGGACCAAACCAATTTCTCTTTTGGAGGTTTTCCGACGTTAAATTTTTATTTTTCCAGACTAGCCAAAGGAAAAGTGTGTTCTTAATAGGAATATTAGTTTTCCAAAATTTAAAGAACCAGCATACCTTTGGTTGTTGTGCCTCATGACGATAGAGTGTATGATATGTATCCGCCACCATAACATTTGCGCTGTTCATTTTACCCATCCAGATGATCATATATCTTTTCGCATCTCTGCAAATTCCGACAAGTTGTAGGTGTGTTCGAAGCCTTTCCCGTTCCTGTGTTGCCTGTCCATTCAATCCCAACTCCCCTGACCATTCCCAGATGGGGCATCTGTCATGCCATGTCGATATTACTTGTTGCCAGAAGAATATGCCTCGACAATTTAAACCATATTTGAGACAAGCAAGAAGCCTGTCAGCATCTTCAAGACCCAGAATTTTGTCCTGTTTGATAACAATGTGGTGACCAATACCCATTTTCTAGGCGAGAAGCAAAAGAAAGTAGTGACGAACTTTTGTAAAATTGATTCATATAGCAGAGCCTGATTTATTGCCAATACTCCCCCTACACTGCCAAACAGGAAAATCATGATCCTTCAAGTATTTGTGTCTAATAATCATACCCCAGGCGCCTTCCCTAAATATCCCTCTCCATAATGATTTAAGTAGTAATGCATAGATGAATCTCCTTAGATTCAAAATGCCCCAAACTCCCAGGCGCTTCGGCATGGTAATATGATCTATTTTGGTAAGATGGAATTTATTCTTATTTTTCATACCAGACCAGATAAAAATATTTATGATCCCATTGAGTTTTTTTATGATGGTGAGTGGCAAATGGTATAAGTGAGCCTAGTACACTCCCATCTGCGTGATCACAGCTTGTGTCAATGTGATACGAATCCCATGGAAAGGCATATGTATTCCCAACCCAATATTTTTTTATAAAATCTGTCTACAAGTCACATCCAGTCATGGACCTTGAAACTGCATGGTTTGACATGGAAACCGAGGTATTTCATACCCTTAGTCAATATCTGATAGGTCACTCCAAACAGCCTTCAAATGTAATCAATAACCTCCATATCACATTGGTCATGTACAATAGTAGATTTCAATTGATTCATAATTAAACCAGATGCATTCCCAAACTTAGTGAAAATATGAAAGAGGTGTAACCAAGCAAACCTGTTGACGATCCCCGTGGTGAGCACGTCATCGATGAAGAAGCTGTGTGAGATATGAATGTTCCTATCGATGTGGAGAGCAAGGAAATGGCCCTCGACCACAACATTTTTAATGTGGAGACTCAACCTGTCTATAGCCAATATGAATAATAGTGGGGATAGTGAGCAGCCCTACCGAAGACCCCTCCCAACCTTGAAGAAAGTCGTAGGGTATCCATTAATAACCACAACATATGTACATTAGAGACACAAGCCATAATCCACTCGGTTGCATTGGTTTGTTTACCAATTTTTTGGAGAACCAATCTTAGATAGCCCTAATCCAAATAGTCAAAAGTTTTTTTAGGTCCACTTTCATGATAGTCGCATTTAATTTTTTGTATGGATAGAGTGCAAACATTCCTGGGGGATCACCACGGCATCACGAATCTGTCCATTTTGTAGAAAACCGAACTACTGTGGGAAGATAAACTTAGAGAGGGAGTGCCTTATTCAATTTGCAATAGTTTTAGAGATAATCTTGTAAACAAGATTACAGAGAGAAATCAGACGGAAATCCGAAAAAGTGTGGGAATGAGGCTTCTTCGGAATCAACGTGATGTAAGTGGAATTTAAGTGAGGATGTATATAGCCCCGAACCCATGATTCCCCGACCATATCAACAAGATCCTGTTTAAAGAGATCAAAAAAAGTGTGAAGAGCTCCACAGTCCATCCGTCCGGGCTTGGACTCTTATCTCCCTTGAAACATTTGAGGACCCCCAGGATTTCCTCAGCCGAAACAGGTTGAAAGAGCGCCTGATTAGCTTCCTCAACAAACATGGTGGGAAAATGTTCGACCCCTTAGATTTGGTCCTCCAGGCAGACCAACATCCTTTTTCTGTATGCTTGCTGAAAGTGGGAGACAGTAGCTTGGCTGATGTCTTTCTGTGACTAGAACTTGGTACCATTTGAGTCAAAAATCTCCCAAATGGAATTTATCCTTCGTCTAAAGTTTGCATATCTATGAAAAAATTTGGTATTCTGGTCTCCTTCCCGAATCCAAATTGCTCTACTCTTTAAACACCAAGTATCTCTTTTATATGAAGCAGTTTTTTCCTTTGGATTTCCAATGCATGTATGCAACTTCGAATATCATCAGGAAGAAAATTCTCAGTTAAATGGGGGCGGATATCCAAGAGTTCTTTTGTAATAGCAGCAAGCTCTTTGTTCATATTTCTTCTTTTCCTTTTCTCCCATAGATTAGTCTCCCGTCGCAGGACCCCCAATTTATCTTGTATGTGCGACATGGGAGAGGAACGTCGAACCCCACCTTTGTTCCATACATCGCTTACAAGGGTGTTATAATTTGGGTCCTCTAGCCATACCCTGTTGAATTTAAAGGGCATGCCACCTCAGTACTCATCCCGCTGCCAATGTAGTGCAATGGGTCTGTGATTTGATATATGGCAGCTAACCACTTCAAAGTAAACCATCCCAAGCCTTTCAATGATCTGATCATGCAGGAGAAAGCGATCCAGTCGCTTTGCAATGTATCTTGCACTCGACCTCCCCTTGTCCCAAGTGGGGATAAGCATGGAGGGGAAAATGTCCACCAGATTGTGCTCCAGGATGATATCCTTAATACGATCAGCAATGACATCGACCTTTCTGGAGCAACCCAAAATCTCATTCAAACCAATAGTGCAATTTAGGTCCCCCGCAATGATGAGTGAAGTAAGATCCAATAACTCCGACTCGATCAAATGGTCCCAAAAAATGTCTCGATCATGGTATGAGGCATAAACATTTAGAATGTGGATTTTTCCCATGAGCCCATGAATGTGACTGGCAAGGAGAATACCAACAAAGCAAGAAAAAGCTTTGACCTTGACCCACCAAGGATCCCAGACAACAATCAGCCCAGCCATATGCCAGTACGGAAACATTTTCCGTAAGTACTCAATCACCTGAGGAACAACATGCATCGTTTCCTGAAGAAGAATAATATAGGGATGGAGAGAAGAGAAGAGTTCTTTGAGAGCCAGGAATTTAGGGGCGTCCCCCAGCCTCCGTATATTAAGAGAGAGGATGAAGGTCATGTTTGACCATGAGCAGGAATCTGTGCTCCAAGGGCCCGAGGGGGGAAGTACCAACAATGGGAACATCAATGCGATAATGTGAATCAGTAGGACTCAAAGGGAGAAGCCAGGGACATCCACGAAAGTACCTGCAGTCACGATTCTTTTTACGGTGAACAGTAATATTCCCAGCAGATGTGGGGGGATGAGTGTCCAACAGGCTTGTGAATAGTGAGTGACTAGAGATCTAGTGTCTTCTTATGGAGGAGGAAATCCAAGTACTGTCCATGGAATTTGTGGGGGAGTTTAGTGGAGAGTATGGCGATGCAGGACCAGAAGCTGATGTCAGGGAATGTGGAGTGACGCGAGAGGATGACGGCACAGGGACATACATGATGTGGTTGGAAGAGAGTGAATCTCGTGACGTTGGATGGCGTGGAGCATTTGGCAGAGGTGGTAGACAATCACGAGGAGAAGAAAAGTTATGTTCAGTCAGATGTGGTGAGGTGGCTTCAGTGGTGAGAATATCAGACCCAACAAAATTATGAGGAGATGATAGAATAGGAATAGGAGCAGAATCAAAAGGATCAACAAATAATTGTGAAAAATGATGTCTACTTGCAGGTTGTTTCTAATTACCTACAACCTAAGGAGAGCCATGTCCGAGCGATGGGATTTTGAACTCACAATGTGGAGAAACAACAATAGGTGCATCCTTATATTTTTGCCATTCGCCATGCCGATGTCAACTGGTCGCCATGGGTCTGGTGCCCAACCTTCATGGACAATGTGCCAGCAGATGCCTAGTGTGATGACAATTTAGGCATCGAAACGGAACTCCCCATATATCTAGCCTCTGGAACAAATGTGTGTCTTCCCAGCGTAATTCAATATGATCCAAAAACCTGCCCCTATATTCCTTCTCAATAAGGATCCAGGCCACCTGCTTATCAAGAGCCCCCAAACACCGAGGATTTACATGCACGAATGTACCAATAGCGTTTCCTATATCCGTGAAAACTTGCCACATCCAAAATTCGATGGGTTACCCAGGCAGCGTAACCCATATCAGCTTGTTTTAGGGAGTCTCCTTCATAGGGTTGAATCCAATGTACCATGAGTGCAATGCCAGGAAACTCCGCCCAATAATCCAAGGAATGGATTTGATTTTCATGAGATCTTTTTGGCAGAGGAAGTGGAAGTTATACCACCCGTTAAGGAGACGGACCACTGTAGGCATATAGCCTAATAGTGTTTTCCATTTGGTATCAACCCAAACCCGCATGTCGGCTTCACTCAATTCGGCGAAATGCCACTTTCCCACAAGAGAGTGTTTCTGAAGACTGGTTACTCGATCAATAAGCACGTCATGGTTTAAAACCAGAGCAAGAGCCGGTTCAGTGATTTTGATAGATCTGTTGGGGTGGCGGGATCGACGACCATGAACCGCGTGGGAATTCCCATGCAAAAATGAGTCTGCATGAAGGCCATCTGGGTGGTGCATCGATGGAAGAGACGTGTGCCAAGTGTCTTGGGAAGGGACCTGCTTCCCAAATTTAGTCTCTCCATCCATCGTGGCATGGATGAACACCTCCTGTGTTGAGGTGTCAGATTCAAGAATGTTCATAGCCACATGTGTGGGAATAGACTCAAATACAACCGGGAGAATGTGAGGAAAAGGAATGTATTTAAATGACGAAATAATTGGTAGGTCGGTAAATTAATTGAAGTAGTGGAGGATCACTAACGAGAATATCTTGGAATCAGCAGAGTCTAAAACTCTATGAACAAAAGCCACGGGGTAAGTCACCCGCATAAAGCCACATGTATAGGGACGCCACCATAAATAAAACCCAAATGTGGTAAGTACTGAGAGTAAGGAAGAGAGTGTATATAGAATATGAAATAGGACGGTGGGGTGGGAATCCCAATCCAGATAGTCAGGTGGTGAATGACAAAGAAGTATGTGGGATGTAGACCCAAGTCATGCCATAACAGAATGCGTCGATCGACCCCAACCAAAAATTCAAACAATGCCGAAAATGAAAAACACCGGTGCCGGAAAGTCGAAACTAGTTCGAAGTTGAACCAGAGCCAAGTAGGAAACATGGAAAGAGTTATAAAACAACGCCAACGAATATAGGAAGATGGTTATAGGCTGTCACAACAACAACATCCAGGGCATGTCCACCATTGGTTACAAATCCAGATACCGAAATCATTACAGGGACGTGAGATGATAAAAGAACTATACTACCCATAAAAGAGAATATTATAATTTGTGATATGAAAACAAGTTCCCTCCCCCAGTAAAAATTGTGGGCAAAAGAGTTTGAGGAAATCAGTCCAGTGGGGCATATGGACACATGTGGGGAGGAAGTATATGTGAACGAAAAATGCAGATAAGAAGGTATGAAGTGATACAGAGGAGCACAACAATGTGGAGGACTTCTGAGTGGATGAATGAAAGAAGTGTATTGAAGGGCGATAGTGTCATGATATGAGATCTTCTGTTTTTCACTTTTTGCAATTCAATCTTTTTCGGATTCGAGTTGATAATGAGTTGTCCCAACTTTCAACAATTTCCTCCCTCAAAAGACAACAATGCCAAGACAATCCAAATAAAGATGTTCGTACGCAGAATGGGTGGCCCAACTTTCCAACAATTCCATCCTGAAAAAACAACAATGCCAAGACAATCCAAATAAAGATGCCCGTACGCAGAATGGGTGCTTCCAACAGCAAACTTCTTGATTCTTTTGCTAACCTCCTTCCAGGAAGAAAGGTTGTGTTGTCACTCCTGCCCGGTCCACATAAAGATTCCTTCCCGGGTTTCTCTAATATTCATCTTCTTATAGTTGCATTGCATATCAGTGGAAAACACAAATGAAGATTTTGGTTCTGAGAGTATTATATTAAGTTCTGAGAGTATTTGAAAACAATCTATTGATCGGAATGGAAACGGATTTGGTGATCCAATCACTTGCGGGTGCTATACCAAATGAGCTGCTGGTAATAATTAAAGATGTGTTAAAGAAGAGTTTTCCCTGCCAGGAGAATTGCAAACGCCTCCAAAAAACCCTGGAAGGAATTATACCTGTATTAACTGACGACATTAAAAGTAGTGTAGAGTTGTATGAACCTAGCCAGAGGTTGCTAGGCGAACTCTATGAGCAGCTGCAAGAGGGTATCAAGTTAGTTAAGGCCTATTCCAAGGTAAGTCTCTTGAATATCTACAGGAGCTATAAGTATGCAAATAAAATTGAAGGCTTGGATTTGTATATCGTCAATTTCACTCAGGCGAAAGATTGGGCACATATCTATTCTGAATTGCATAGCCTAAGAGTACAGCAGGAACAACTTGTGACTATTGGGCACAGAATGGACGTTAAACTCGAGAATATTGAGCACAAAATGGAGGATAAACTTGAAGAGATTGGGCACAAAATTGATGCAGTAAGAGAAGAATCTGACATTAAATTTATCGCAGATCAGATGGATCAATTGGAAATTTGTCAAAGGGCTTCCCAATCAAGTGTCCCAGAGTCACCAGACTTTAGAGTTGGTTTGAAGGGTTTGGTGTATGAACTGAAAAAACGCCTCTTGCGCAATAATGCTCCACTTCTCGGAGTAATAGGCATGGGGGCAGTGGAAAGACTACTGTGGCAATAGCCCTCTGTAATGATGAAGAAGTCAAAGGTGAGTTATATTGACTTTGATCGTAAAGCTTCTTCGGCAGTATGATAATGTCTTGTGACGTTATTGCTAGAAGATCAACGTTCTCCATTATTAGATTTTGTAAGTCAATGAAATTATATGTTACAAAAACTATAATCTAGGCGCTAAATCAATGAAAGTATATGTTACAAAAACTATAATCTAGGCACTAAATCAATGAAAGTATCTGTTACACATAGTAGTTCAAGGGTAGCTATGCCCAGCTTTTTTGTTTTTTTTAAAGCAGAATTTGGTGATAGAATTTTTTATTTTATTTTTATGAGGGGTGTGAATTTTAGTTATTTAAAATATGTTTTTGAATGTAGTAAAATGAATTTGATGTTATTATTATTATTTCGTGAATTTTAATTATTTAAAATATATATTTTAATGTATAAATAGATTTATTTTAGTTGTTTTTTAATTTATTATAATATGGATATTTGTTTTTTTTTATTTGCAAAAATCAAGGAAAAGTTATAGAGTCAAGATAACCACATGAAACTTGAATCTTAAATTTGGATAGAAAGATTCTCATTAAACGCTCCCAACTACCTTAAGTATATTCAATTGACTAAAATAATTTATCCTTATAATAATTTTTTAATGAAGCTTAATCTATTTATACATTCAAAAACATATTCTAAATAACAACAAAAAACACGATCTCACGAAAAATTGTATTTCCATTGGTGAGAGCTTGAACGCTACCACCACCATTGGAGAGCTAATGAGTAGGGTCTAATCCCATTCTCATTTTTATTTCCTCATAGCATTTGTGCTTTTATATGTTGAATGAATCTATCAAATCTAGATGTAGAAACTAGTTATTAGAATCTAGATGTTCTCCTCTCCTACTCTTTCTCATTCCTCCCTCATTTTATTGTAGGCAAGAATCTCAAGCTTCAATAAACATGATGAGTATATGTTTTAGCCTTATCTTGTTGGTTCTTGTTGACGGTGCTGGACTCGCCAACATGTCAAGGGATCTCCCCGGTAAGAAGTCCCAGTTAGACCTCAGACCGGTTGGTGTAGGAGTCCCAACAGTGGGTCGTACGGTAATGCCTATTTTGCACAGAAGCAAGTAAGATGTCCCTGTTGGTAGCAAGGGTGTGACAGCTGTGGTGATTCAAGGAAGGTGCATGAGAGGTTCTAACACACGGAGGGTGAGGTGAGTGCGCCCCTTGGAAACCTGTAATAGTACTCGACTTGGAAGGGAAAACACGAGCAAAGATGCATCAACGGCTGGAAAGGAAGATAACGAGCAATCGAAAGTGATGTTTAAACCAAGAACAAATCTGCAAAAAGATTCATACAATTGCATACAAAATAGTTCATAAACAAATGTGTAAGTTAAATAACATATATTGCTACAACAACCAGAATAGTCCAACTACAATAAAAACATATGCATGAAAACGTGTTGGCTCTATTATATTAAGAAGTGTAATTTACAGACATACAATGCATCCATGTCCAACCACTAGTCCCAATAGTGGAACGTTACAGCCACAACCGCCTGCTCCTCCAAAGAGATATATTAGCTCTGTGCAGTGGAGAAGTTAAGGTGCGTTACAATACTGTCCAAGCTTTCTCTAAGATACTCCTATCGAAGCTTGGCTGACCAAAAGCCTTTACAATGAGTTATGAGGGACCATTTATAGCAAAGGGTGGGGTGACCCTTGACATTCCCCTTTGTGACAGTTCATCTACCCTCATGACTCTTCATCTACTCTATGATTGTTACATCCAACTATCAACACTTGAACTTACACTTGACAAGGCGAATACATTACAATGCACATGTACCCATGTGAGACAAAATGGCTTGAGCAAGCCATGCAAGATATCACTATGACTCAAACAACCATGGGAAGTCCAACTCTTCGACATCCTCGCCGATGATCGACAGTAGCGAACTAATGCCAAGATCGGTAGTCTGCGATGGTGTCCGTGTATTCCAAGGTGACATCTTTCTGGAACCTAACTCTTTCCTCCATAGTATCCAGGTACACTGCTTAGGCTCCTCTGTCCAACTCTTCTGAAAGCATGCGCATCATTGTCTTCAGCATGGCCGGACCAACAACATACTTGTGCATGATATTTGCACTGATTGGAAAGTCTGGGCTAGTGGCTATGCGAATCAACTCGTCAAAGTATGAGTCAAGCTCTAATCGGACTTGTGCCTTTATCTTTGCGTGGGTGAGAGCCCTAATAGATGGGATCACATTTGCATGCACCACGACATCCATACTCTTGAATACACATGCATGGGAAGCCTGTAGACTAGTGATGAGCTGCAGGAGCTCTTCATAGTTCTGGACTTGACTCCGGATGCGTTCCTTTAGCTCAACCGCTCTGGGCTTCATCATCTTAGGCAAGTGAAGCAGGGCTCCCTTGTATCTCATCGTCCATGTTTGCATGTAATCAACAACACCTTTCACATTCAACAAGATACATGCTCTTCTAGCACATTGTTGTTGCCATCCATTGAGATGGATGACTGCCTTATGCACGGTACCAAACTTGGAATATAATGCTTGCATCACTGTGTCAAGGAACAACACTTCATCTAGTATTCCCTTATTCAATTCTGCTTGGGTGGATGTTGTAACCAATTCTCCTCCCTGCTTGGCTGTCTGTAGTTCCTTCACCATTCGCTCGTTCTCAGCTATCAGAAAGCAAACACTCGAGCTAGTGGCTTCAGTATAAGCTCTAGTAGCATCATCCAATGTTGTTGGATGTTTGCGCATGTCAGACACAATCACTCGTTCCTCATACTGTGCAGGAGATATGTGATCTTCTGAAGTTGACACTCTACAAGATTGCACAACTCTATGTTGAGACTTGTCAAATGAGATGTTGTGCATCTCTCCTTTCGGCTGATCTCCAAGGATCTCAGTGTCTCCTTGGTCGCTTAGTACTTGCTCGTCTTCTGAATGTGGTGAAGCTGGTGGGTCAACCTCTTGGTGGCGAGGCATGAGGTCGGTGTCTTGCTCTAATTCCTATCACTCCATATCCGTATCGATTTGTTCTAGTGCTAGCTCTATCTCTTGGGTGAAGTCCTGCTCCTGCGATGGCTCGCCCTATTTGCCTGATGCCAATTGTTCTGATGAATACACAAACTATACGAGCGTTGTTTCATCCGTCTGCACAATTTGCGCCCCTTGTTGTACCTTTTCTTGATGTGTTTCCTTTTCATGTCTATGCAACTCTTGTTCCTTCCGAAGTTTCTCCTTCAACTCATGCAACTCCTTCTTTGTTTCCTCCATTCTCTGTTTCTCGCTCTACCTTTGTGCATTTCTCTTGTCGCGTTGTTGCCTCTTCGCCTCTATAGCCATAGCTGCTTTCTCCACAAGTAGATCTACTCAGAACTTGCAGCTTTTCTCTTCCTCCATGTGATCGATAATCTTCCTCTTGCCTTTGTCGCGCACTGATATGTTCACCTATGTTGTTGTTGCTGCTTCTGGTGATCTCTGGGATGCTGCTTCATGTTGCTTTGCTAGCCATTCCACAACAAAGTCAACCGGTTCATTGAGCCTGGAGGAGTTGTAACAATATCTCCATGGGTCCTCCTCTGCCCAATGACATGCCCTATGGATCCAATTGAACTGTACTCTCGCGCAGTGATCTTTCACAAGAAAATGTGATTCATACGGATTGTAACTTTGGAGGTCGAATGTATACTTCTTCATCTACTATGCTTTGAAATCTGCATGCTTGAAACATCAGATCTCGTATAACCCAATGCGCAGTGGAAGAGCGGGCCAAGGTGCCTTCTTCTTTTGGTGCAGCCTAGCTTTCAATCCTGCCGAGATGTGATATGCTACTTCCTGCACGACGAGTATGTCCAAGGCAAACTTCGGTACAACATGTGGAGGCTTCTCCACACTGTACATCCGTATGAAGGTGTCGGACAGTGGGGCATACCAATCAGCTATGTCTATCAGTGCCTCCATTGTTGCCTTTGGCATGTAGGGTGGATCTTATTAAAATATCATCTTGTAAACTGGGGAGACAAAATGATCGGATAGTCATGTGATAACTCCTCTGAAGCTGCATTTGAACAACATCTTTCAATAAGTGTTCATAGTAGTCTCCATTGCTGTCCATGCCCACTTCAAGCCTGGGAACTCCTGTCGAGCACAGATTGCATACAAGATGTAGGCGGACATGTAGATATCTGCTTGCATACCTTTGGGCGGCTATCAAGCCCTTGTTACATGTTCCTTTAGCTAATGAGCCAACATGCAGACCTGTTACATGCTTTTCCCTCTCTAGCCAGTTGGTCTAGCACGATCACCGAACTCTGTGGGAAGGTTTCTATGCTTTCTTGACCATACAGTCGACATGCAAAAATGACCAAGTATTGATACGCCTTCCACAATATATTCATCTTGTAGACCTTGTTGGGTGTCATCTTGAATTTAGCTGGCTCCTTCACCCAGTTCTTCAAAATGTTTCTAGAGTTAGCATTGTTGTTGGGTAAACTGAAGGGAGTCTCCATGATGGTCATGAGCTCCGATATCTGATACATCTCATCATATCTTGTGCCCTGAAGGTAGCAATATTCATCCCGCTGACATTGTTCAATGTCATCATCTCAGGATCAGTGTGAGAGACGATCTAATGTATCATGTCCGTGCATGGGAATGTGGGTATCTGCATGCAATCTGGTACAAGCTGAACTTGCGGATGCTCACATATACCTAGAGGTCTTCGTGGTCTTCCCCAAATGTTCCTGCAAATGCATCGTTACACTCTTGCCATTTCAACTTGATGTCCTTGTCTAGAAACAGATTGGTATCTTCATAGATTAGTAGACTTGTGGATACTCGCTCAACTACTGCTCCAGTTGCACTTCCGTCAGTGTCCTTTGATCCTACTCTCTTGGAGGCCATTGATCCTGAACTGCAAAGAGGTGGACAAACACCTGCTAGATCTGGAGACAAAGCGACATGAATGGCAAGAAATATGTTAGCGAAAACCAAAGCAAACTTGAGGAAAGACATGCAACATACATGGGAATTGATAGGCAAGTACCTCAATTTCCGGGATGTTGGCTGACTAGATGCCAGAACTGTGCAAAACGCAGTATGGGTTGTCTCGCAAGGCTGATTGACTGCTGGAATTGCGCAATGCGCAATCCAAGCTAGTTGAGTAGCTGCTGGAATTGCGCAATACAAAATTTCAGCTGACAATGGTTGTAGGCTCAGTGATTGCATTGCGCACTTTTATGGGTTAGCTATCACTGTCCCTAAGGATTGCACAAAGCAAGCGTGGAGGACAACACCTAGGCAGAAATGCACATTTCTTGAGAGGAAGAAAGAGCCTTCCTTTTTAGGGTTGCACAATATTGTCTTAGTGAGACAGAGTTCAGGCCAACTGAAAGCAAATGTGAAAGTGAATGCATAGTGATATTGAGTGTAAGCATAAACAAATGATTGTGCATGAAAATAGTGAATGAATGATTCAGAAAATGGAACAACATGCATGTGGGTGAAGCGGGTCGCCGAATCGGCAAATGTTTGTTGTGCAAAATAGTTTCATGCAAAACAATGCTAGTACAAGCTAGTATGCATGTAAACAACAACAAGCATTCAAATAAATCAAGCAAACAAAACTCACACAAGTGAAAACACAAAAAGCGACAGAAATGTTGCAAGAGACAAGTTGAGACCACTTACTCGTGAATAGCTTAGCTGGATGTGTCGAAGAGTCCTGAATGTGTTGTGGGATGTCAGAGATCCAAGATTGATGTGAAGAAATGACCTCTGAAGCGTCGAATAAATAAGTTTGAAGCTCATAACGCGCATGCCACAAATATAGGAACAAGTGACACTTGGATGAAATATTCTAAAACGATCTTTGCATGTAACCTCCAGTTGCTAAAAATAGCTCCCTAAAATCTAGGGATGCCTTTTGCATGTTGATTTTTCTATTCCAGGAAAGCGCATCCCATGCATGCAACTCAAGTTTCCTTGGTCCCGGGTGGAACGATCAAACCAACTGCACATGCAAGAGCCTACTCAATTGTTGGTGAAAAATGCGCATTTATGGGAGGGAGTTGGGTTGGCTGCCCATGAGATTTGCACAATTTCTGGGCAGAGCAGTTGACTACTACCCAAGATTGCACAATTCCTGGGCTGAGCAGCCCTGTTGGGAGGAATTGCGCAATTTTCTGGATGAAGCTTGACTGGCAGATTTGAGCAATTCTGGAGCCGAGCAGGCTATTAGATAGAATTGCACAATTTTTTGAGGGAAGGCTAGTTTCCCTCCAGAATTGCACAATTTCTTGAGGGAGATGCTCAGCCTGTAGCTGGACCAAGTCCAGGGAAACAACCTATGAGGGGAATGCAACAAGCTTTGATGGACAGGCTTTCTTTTTGCAAGAAAATCACTGAAGCTTGTGTATTTGACAAAGCAAGACATGTTGTTGTGAAATGTTGGTAGGGAGGCTCCAAAACGAAGCTAAGGTAAAATTTTGGAGGGTGGTTGTAGTCGCTACAACACTTGGTGACAGACTGGTAGAACTCCAGCTATTTGAGCAAACCACCATTCCATTATTGAAGCCAAATAATGGAAGAGCACTAGCATGTTGGTCATACTACTTCTAAGAAATCCATCATCTTAGTGAGAAAAGATGAATCCACCATTGGAGAGCCTTCATACTCCTTTGAGAGAGAGGAGAAACTTGCAAAGAGATTGAGGACAATAACCCCCCTTGTTGAGGATTTTTGAGCACCATAGCTCAAAGAATTATCTTCAAGTTTCTAAGATTCATCTATTGTATTCAAGCTCTACTACCAACAGCCAATAAAGGGAGATTTGTCCATTATTTTATTGACTTGTTTTCTCCATTGAGCATTATTTGTGTATTTACCTCTTTGTTTTAGTTTATTTTTATGCGTGCATTGTTTCCACTATTTACAATATTGTGTTTATCTAAGTCTGTCCACTAACAACACCAATTCTGCCTATGATTCTTTGTAGGGAATAATCAACTATTAAGGAGGTGTATTTTGGTACACCACTGACACAAGAACACTACCATACACCTGATGAATATGTTCAGGATTTTCACGATCGTTTCATTCATTATTGCTTTGAATTTCCTGATTATGAAGTTGATTGTTATTTCTTGGTAGATATATTTCTATATCTTGTTCACATTTCATAAAATCCACATGAGTGAAAGTGAATGAATGGTGATACTGAGTGTAAGCATAAACAAATGATCGTGCATGCAAATAGTGAATGAACGATTCAGAAAATGGAACAACATGCATGTGGGTGAAACAGGTCACCGAATCGACGACCATTCATGCAAAACAATTTCATGCATGTGACAACAGTGAGATGCTAATGAAAACTAAAATGGTGCTTGTACAAGCTAGTATGCATGTAAACGACAACAAGCATTCAAAAAAATCAAGCAAACAACACTCACACAAGCGAAAACACAAAAAGCGACAGAAATGTTGCAAGAGACAAGTTGAGACCACTTACCCGTGAATAGCTTAGCTGGATGTGTTGAAGAGTCCTGGATGTGTTGTGGGATGTCAGAGCTCCAAGATCAATGTGAAGAAATGACCTCTAAAGCGTCAAATAAATAAGGTTGAAGCTCATGACGCGCATGCCACAAATCTAGGAAAAAGTGACACTTGGAGGAAAGATTATAAAAGGATCTTTGCATGTAACCTCCAGTTGCTAAAAATATATCCCTAAAATCTAGGGATTCCTTTTGCATGTTTCTTTTTCTATTCCGGGAAAAAGCATCCCATGCGTGCAAGTCAAGTTTCCTTGGTCCTGGGTGGAACCGATCAAACCAACTGCACATGCAAGAGCCTACTCAACTGTTGGTGAAAAATGTGCATTTTTGGGAGGGAGTTGGGCTAGCTGCCTAGGAGATTTGCACAATTTCTGGGCAGAGCAGCTGACCGCTGCCCAGGATTACGCAATTCTTGGGCTGAGCAGCCCTGTTGGGAGGAATTGCATAATTTTTTGGATGAAGCTTGACTAGTAGATTTGCACAATTCTAGAGCCCAGCAGGCTGCCAGACAGAATTGCACAATTTTTGGAAGGAAGGCTAGTTTCCCTCCAGAATTGCACAATTTCTTGAGGGAGCTACTTAGCCTGCAGTTGGACCAAGTCTGGGGAAATAGCCTGTGAGGGGAATGCAACAAGCTTTGATGGACAGGCTGTCTTTCTGCAAGAAAATCATTGAATATTGTGTATTTGACAAAGCAAGACATGCTGCTGTGAAAGGTTGGTAGGGAGGCTCTGAAATGAAGCTAAGGTAAAATTTTGGAGGGTGGTTATAACCACTACAACACTTGGTGACACATTGGTATAACTTCAGCTCTCTAAATGGACCTTTTTCGTGAAAAGCAAGTCTAACACCTCACGAAGTATTGTTCAGTACTCAGTTCATCTTGGTTTCACACTAGCTTGATTGTAAGATGTAGCATCTGCCAAGATCTTGGTTGATTGACACACATTCCAAGACAAGGAAACACAATTGTTTTGATTGGGGTTGAGGGGTATATTGGTGCACAAGTAGTATAGTCATTAGAGTTTTAGTTTCATCTCTGGTGTTGCTCCGCTGCCAATAGGATTGGACACTACCCTGGTGGAGTCACGTAGGAACACAAACATCGTTCCATTGCCAGTGAGCCTAGTCAATACCCCTACGGAGTTACTTGTATCAACTCTCTACACAGGAAGCCTTTCTCTTCTTTCGCCTTATTCATTTTTCATATATTTTCATTTTCACTTTTCATTTTTTACATTTTTTCATAACTGTGCATAACACTTATTCATTTCAGAGGCTGAAGAGGGATCTCGACTTATTGAAAGCAAAAGAGGTTGTTCCTTCAGAGAAGTAGTTTATTGTATACCTGTGACATGCATGTTAAGGTTTTCCCCCTCACCTTACTCTACTTGACTGAGGTGACAAGGGTTAACCCAAAAACAATCGACTAGAGTAGGTGACACTAGTTAGCGCGCAAGCGTTGTGTTTTCACCAAGGTTCACCTCGAATGGTATGTATTTTCCATCGACGTATCATGGACTAAAAGTAACAAGTTCTTCATACATAGGTAGGATGATAGATAACCAGGTAGTGATAGTTGCACAAGGCCTCTTCTACTTTACCCAACTTGTTTCAAGAGTTACACATGGTTTCATGTGAAACCAACCTACGAACAAAACAAGCAAACAAACAACAAAGCAAAGCAGAAGCAAAAGCAAATGCAAAGTGAGTAAACCAACAAGCAAAGCAAGTAAGCAAACAAACATGCAAGCAAACCAACTGAAATTAAACACTACTCCTACTCCTAAGCTAATGGTGCATGGGGTTGATCACATGAAGTCATATTTCCAATGCAACGATCGACGCCTTAGTTGACCCATGTTGGTGAAGGCTTGGTCCGTGAGCAATCTGGTTGTGCGATCTAGCAAACAAAAAAGATATAACAATGAAGACAAACACACTTCATGTTTGAAAGCATCCATAGGACATAAGTGAGTGCAAGTACATGACATGTGGTATGTTGAATTCTCACGGTGTTGTGCGACACTACATGCAGCTTTGAGGCATACGCATACTCTTGATTGTGACAAGCAAGCAAACGAAAGAAACAAAGACAACATGTGTCGCGCATGTGTGCTTGCAATGTAAGATTCCTCCAATGCATGAGAAATGGTATCATGTAGTTTAAGTGGAGGAAGCATGATTTGGGTGCAAGATTGATCTTCAATGCATACAGATGAGTGATGAGGAGCCTCGAGTGATTGAACAATTTCCTGATCAGAAGTGAAATCAACCTCAGGACAGCGAGGGCCCGACATAACCATCAGCTCAGGCTGAAGTGCCTCCACAGTCTAGGGTGTTTCGAATTCATCGTTAGATAGATCATCATAAACACGGGAAACTAAAAGCGAATGTGAAAGTGAATGCATGGTGATACTGGGTGTAAGCAGAAACAAATGGTTGTGCATGCAAATAGTGAATGAACAATTCAGAAAATGGAACAACATGCATGTGGGTGAAGCGGGTCGTCGAATCGACGATCGTTCGTGCAAAACAATTTCATGCATGTGATAATAGTTAGATGCTAACAAAAACTAAAATGGTGCTAGTATAAGATAGTATGCATGTAAACGACAGCAAGCGTTCAAAGAAATCAAGCAAATAACACTCACACAAGCAAAAACACAAAAAGCGACAAAAATGTTGCACGAGACAAGTTGAGACCACTTACCCATGAATAACTTAGCTGTATATGTCGAAGAGTCCTGGATGTGTTGTGGTATGTGAGAGCTCCAAGATCTATGTGAAGAAATGACCTCTGAAGCATCGAATAAATAAGTTTGAAGCTCATGATGCGCATGCCACAAATCTAGGAAAAAGTGACACTTGGAGGAAAGATTCTAAAACGATCTTTGCATGTAACCTCCAACTGCTAAAAATAGCTCCCTAAAATCTAGGGATGCCTTTTGCATATTTCTTTTTCTATTCCGAGAAAAAACATCACATGCATGCAAGTCGAGTTTCCTTGGTCCCGGGTGGTACCGATCAAACCAACTGCACATGCAAGAGCCTGCTAAACTGCTGGTGAAAAATGCGCATTTTTGGGAGGTATTTAGGCTGGTTTCCTAGGAGATTTGCGCAATTTTTGGGCAGAGCAGCTAACTGCTGCCCATGATTGTGCAATTCATGGGCTGAGCAGCCCTGTTGGGAGGAATTGCGCAATTTTTTTGATGAAGCTTGAATGGCAGATTTGCGCAATTCTGGAGCCCAGTAGGCTACCAAACAGAATGCACAATTTTTGGAGGGAAGGCTAGTTTCCCTCCAGAATTGTGCAATTTCTTGATGGAGTTACTCAGCCTGCAACTAGATGAAGTCCGGGGAAACAGCCTGTGAGGGGAATGCAACAAGCTTTGGTGGGCAGGCTGTCTTTCTGCAAGAAAATCACTGAATCTTGTGTATTTGACAAAGCATGACATGCTGCTATGAAAGGTTGGTAGGGAGGCTCCAAAACGAAGCTAAGGTAAAATTTTGGAGGGTGGTTGTAGCCGCTACAACACTTGGTGACACATTGGTATAACTCCAGCTCTCTGAATGGACCTTGTTCGTGAAAACAAGTCTAACACCTCAGGAAGTATTCTTCAGTTCACAGTTCGTCTTGGTTTCACACTAGCTTGATTGTCATATGTAGCATCTGCCAAGCTCTTGATCGATTGACACACATTCCAAGCCAAGGCAACACAGTTGTTTCAATTGGGGTTGAGGGGTATCTTGGTGCACAAGAAGTATAGTCGTCAGAGTCTTAGTTTCATCTCTAATGTTGCTCCATTGCCAATAGTATTGGACACTACCCCGACGAAGTCACGTAGGAACACATGCATCGCTCCGCTGCTAACGAGCCTGGTCAGTACCCCTGCGGAGTTACTTGTATCACCTCTCTACGCAGGAAGCCTTTCTCTTCTTTCACCTTATTAATTTTTCATATATTTTTATTTTCACTTTTCATTTTTTTTTCATTTTTTCATAACTATGAATATCACTTATTCATTTTAGAGGTGGAAGAGGGATCCTAACTTATTGAGATCAAAAGAGGTTGTTCCTTCAGAGAAGTAGTTTGTTGTATACTTGTGACGTGCCCGTTAAGGTTTTCCCCCTCACCTTACTCTACTTGACTCAGCTGACGAGGGTTAACCCAAAAACAACCGACTAGAATAGGTGACACTAGTTAGTGCGCAAGCGTTGTGTTTTCACCAAGGTTCATTTCGAACAGTACGTATTTTCCATTGACGTATCATGGACTAAAAGTAACAAGTTCTTCATACATAGGCAGGATGACAGACAACCAAGTAGTGATAGTTGCACAAGGCCTCTTCTACTTTACCCAGCTTGTTTCAAGAGTCAGACGTGGTTTCATGCAAAACTAACCTACGAACAAACACAAGCAAACAATAACAAAGCAAAGTAGAAGCAAAAGCAAATGCAAAGTGAGTAAACAAACAAGGAGGCAAACAAACAAGCAATGCAAGTGAGCAAACAAACATGCAAGCAAACCAACTGAAAGTAAACACTACTCCTACTCCTAAGCAAACGGTGCATGGGCCTCATCACGTGAAGTCATATTTCCAACGTAGCCACCAGTGCATTGGTTGACCCATGTTGGTGAAGGCTTGGTCCGTGAGCAACGCGATTGTGCCAACCAGCAAACAAGAAAGATATAACAATGAATACAAACACACTTCATGTTTGAAAGCGCCCACATGACATAAGTGAGTGCAAGTACATGACATGTGGTCTGTGGACTTGCCATGGTGTTGTACGACACTGCATGTAGCTTTGAAGCATACACATACTCTTGACTGTGACATGCAAGCAAACGAAAGAAACAAAGACAACATGTGGTCGCACACGTGTGCTTGAAATGTAAGATTCCTCCACTGCATGAGCGATGGGATCGTGCAGTTCGAGTGGAGGAAGCATGATCTGTGTGCAAGATTGATCTTCAATGCATACAGATGAGTGATGAGGAGCCTCGGGTGATTGAACAATTTCCTGATCAGAAGTGAAACCAACCTTAGGACAGCGAGGGCCTGACATAACCATCAGCTCAGGTTGAAGTGCCTGCATAGTCTAGGGTGTTTGGACTTCATCGTGAGATAGATCATCATAAATAGGTGGCTTCGAAAAATCAACTACGATAGAATCATGATCGTGATCAAATATGGGAGTAAATGGATCACGACAGCCACGATCAGAAAATAAATGATTTCATCGGCATCCTCATGATTAGATGAATCAAACAGAGGGGTGGATGAGAAGCGAACAAATTCGTCCTCTGTGTTTCCGAAAAAGGCAGATGAAAGGTCAAGTGGATTTTCAATTAATAATTTATCCTCTCCATTGTTAGATGATGGACTGACATCCGATGTGTCCTGTGAATGATCAACAATGGGTGCATCCGTAGATGAAGATACACATGTGAAATCATGGATGGCAGGTTCACCAAAGATGTCAAGAAAGAACGAAGGAGGCTCGGACAGAAGGGAGTCATCCTTCGTCGAGTGTTGATCCTCAAGCTTCCATTCATACTCTTCAT
Source organism: Pinus taeda (assembly GCA_000404065.3). Classification (NCBI taxonomy): domain Eukaryota; kingdom Viridiplantae; phylum Streptophyta; class Pinopsida; order Pinales; family Pinaceae; genus Pinus; species Pinus taeda. Next base: position 103,825 of record APFE031629560.1, on the reverse strand, counting down.
GAATGATAGCGCATGTTGGTTGTGCAACACCAACTTTGTCTATGGCTTGTTCCTCGTTCACAACAAGAGTAGAGTCCATAATGGAAGGACACAAGGCAGTATCATATGGAGGAACAACCGAGTACGACGACGAAGGTTATGGTATGAAATGCATATGAAAACTCGATGGACTCACAACCAAATCTATGCGAAAATTAAGCGAAGTGATGTTGGGAGGATGTGATAGCTGAACAGATGTGTGAGCATGATCTCACACATCACTTTGAAGTGGTGGAGTTGTTTGATGAGGGGACGGCGGACAGTCACTTGTGACAGTGATTGTGTCCGTTTGTGATTACACAACTCCATCACTGAAGAATGCTGACTGAGGCTTGAGTTCAAACTTCTTCTTATGATGAGCATATTTCTTCTTCGGAGCTTGAAAATGCAAATCATGGAAGCGCTGCAAAAAATCCATAGGTGATTCATGCGGAGCCTTCTGTTGTTGTAACAGTTTTTGGTAAAGATGTTCTAGATCAAAATGATAGAAAGTGTCTTCAATGAGATCAAAGAAGTGCTCAAGTGAGTGCACGTTGTTAGCCAGCAGGCTACACAGCCATCGAGGTGGAGATTCACGAAGTGTGTATGCAAGCAGCATATTGGCATGTTCGTCAAAACATCCATCTTCCTCATGAAGCATGGAAATAAAGTCATGTAAGAACTCATGTCAGGCCACTTCGCCTTCACCATCATACATGTATGTGGACAAGAGATTGAAAACCTCCCTCGTGATGGTAACATATTCGGCATGCAAAAAAAATTGCGGAGGGAGGAGAGTGCAAGACTCCATGATAGATATGCAAAGGTTCAAAATAGGATGGTAGGACACATCTTGTCATTTGGACCTCCTTCTAGTGCTAGAAATGTTGATGGTGCTGGATCCACCAACATGTCAAGGGATCTCCCCGATAAGAAGTCCCAATTAGACCTCAGACCGTTTGGTATAGGAGTCCAAGTAGTGGGTCATATGGTAATGCCTTGACTGCGATTTCGCATAGAGGCAAGTAAGATGTCCCTATTGGTAGCAAGGGTGTGATGGCTACATCTAGTCAAGGAAGGTGCATGAGAGGTTCTAACATATGGAGGGTGAGGTGAGTGCGCCCCTCAGAAACCTGTAATAGTACTTGACTTGGAAGGGAACACACGAGAAAGGATGCATCACCGATTGTAAAGCAAGACAGCAAGCAATCCAAAGTGATGTTTAAACCAACAACACATCTGCAACAAGATTCATACAATTGCATACAAAATAGTTCATACACAAATGTGTAAGTTAAATAACATATATTGCTACAATAATCAGAATATTCCAACTACAATAACAACATATGCATGAAAACGTGTTCCCTCTGTTATATTAAGAAGTGTAAGTTACATTCATACAATACATCCATGTCCAACCGCTAGTCCCAATAGTGGAACGTTACAGCCACAACGACCTTCTCCTCCAAAGAGATATACTAGCTCTGCGTAGTGGAGAATCCAAGGCGCATTACAATATTTTCCAAGCTTTCTCTAAGATACTCCTATCGAAGCTTGGTTGATCAAAAGCCTTTACAATGAGTTATGAGGGACTATTTATAGCAAAGGGTGGGGTGACCCTTGACATTCCCATTTGTGGCAGTTCATCTACCTTCATGACTCTTCATCTACTCTATGATTGTTACATCCAACTATCAACACTTGAACTTACACTTGACAAGATGTTACATTACAATGCACATGTACCCATGTGAGACAAAATGGCATGAGCAAGCCATGTAAGACATCACTATGACTCGGATAACTGTGGGAAGTCCAACTCTTCAACATCCTCGCGATGATCGACATTAGCGAACTGATGCCAAGATCGGTAGTCTGCGATTGTGTTTGGGTACTCCAAGGTGACATATTTCTGGAACCTGACTCTTGCCTCCATAGCATCCAGGTACACTTCTCGAGCTCCTCTGTCCAACTCGGCCGAAAGCATGCACATCATTGTCTTTAGCGCAATCGGACCAGCAACATACTTGTGCATGATGTTTGCACTGATTGGAAAGTCTGGGTTGGTGGCTATGCGCATCAACTCGTCAAAGTACAAGTCAAGCTCTAGTCGGACCTATACCTTTGCCTTTGCCTGGGTGAGAGTCCCAATAGATGGGATCACATGTGCGTGCACAACATCCATACTCTTGAATACACTTGAATGGGAAGCTTGTAGACTAGTGATGAGCTACGGGAGCTCTTCATAGTTATGGATCTGACTCCGGATGTGTGCCTTCAGTTCAACCACTCTGGGGTTCATCATCTTAGGCAAGTGAAGCGGGGCTCCCTTATATCTCATCATCCATGTTTGCATGTAATCAACAACAACATGCACGTTCGACAAGATACCTGCTCTTCTAGCACATCGTTGTTGCCATCTGTTGAGATGGATGACTGCCTTATGAACGGTACCAAACTTGGAATACAATGCCCGCATGACTGTGTCAAGAGACAACACTTCATCTAGTATTGCCTTCTTCAATTCTGCTCGGGCAGATGTTGTAACCAATTCTCGTCCCTACTTGGTCATCTGTAGTTCCTTCGCCATTCACTCGTTCTTAGCTATCAGAAAGTAAACACTCGAGATAGTGGCTTTGGTATAAGCTCTAGTAGCATCAGCCAATGTTGCTGGATGTTTGTGCACATCAAACATGATCACTTGTTCCTCATACTGTGCAGGAGATGTGTGATCTTCCGGAGTCAACACTCTGCGAGATTACACAACTCTATGTTGAGACTCTTCGAATGAGATGTTGTTCATCACTCCTTCTGGCTGATCTCCAAGGGTCTCACTCCTTGGTCACTTAGGACCTGCTCATCTTCTAGATGCGATGAAGCTAGTAGGTCAACCTCTTGGTGGTGAGGCATGAGGTCGGTGTCTTGATCTAATTCCTGCAACTCCATATCTGTATCCATTTGTTCCAGTGTTCACTCTATATCTTGAGCGAAGTCATGCTCCTGCAATGGCTCACCCTGTTTGCCTGATGCCAACTGTTATGATGAATCCAATACCTGTACAAGCGTCATTTCATCCATCTGCACAAGTTGTGCCCCCTGTTGTACCTGTTCTTGCTACACTTCCTTCTCCTGTCTGCGCAGCTTCTGTTCCTTCCGGAGTTGCTCCTTCAACTCATGCAACTCCTTCTTTGTTTCATCCATTCTCCGTTTCTCTCTCTTCCTTCACGCATTTTACTTGTAGCATTGTTGCCTCTTCACCTCTATAGCCATAGCTGCTTTCTCCAAAAGTGGATCTGCTCGGAACTTGCAACTTTTCTCTTCCTCCATGCGATCAACAATCTTCCTCTTGCCCTTGTCGCACACTGGTATGTTCACCTCTATTGTTGTTGCTGCTTCTGGTGCTCTACGGGATGCTGCTTCATGTTGCTTCGCTAGCCATTCCACAATGAAGTCAACTAGTTCATTGAGCCTGGAGGAGTTGTAACAATATCTCCATGGGTCCTCCTCTACCCAAGGACATGCCCCGTGGATCTAGTTGAACTGTACTCTCACGCAATGATCTTTCACAAGACAATGTGGGTCATACGAATTCTAACTTCAGAGGTTGAATGGATACTTCTTCATCTTCTCTACTTCGACATCCGCTTGAAACTATGAATCTCTTATAACCCAATGCGTAGCAGAAGAGCGGGCCAAGGTGCCTTGTTCTTCCGGTGCAACCTAGCTATCAATCCTGCTAAGATGTGATATGCTACTTCTTGCATGACGAGTATGTCCAAGGCAAACTTTGGTAGAACATGTGGAGTCTTCTCCACGTTGTACATGCGTATGAAGGTGCCGGATGGTGAAGCATACCAATAAGCTATGTCTATCAATGCCTCCATTGTTGCCTTGGACATGTAGGGTGGATCCTGTTGAAATATCATCTTGTAAATGGGGGTGAAAAAATGATCGTATAACCGTGTGATAACTCCTTTGAAGTTGCATTCAGACAACATCTTACAATAAGTGTTCACAACAGTCTCCGCCGGTGTCCATGCCCACTTAAAGCTTGGGAACTCCTGTGGGGTACAGATTGCATCCAAGATGTAGGCAGACATGCAGATCTCTGCTTGCATATGTTTGGGCAGATGTCGAGCCCTTGTTACCTGTTCCTTCAGTTGATGAGCCAACATGCCAGACTAGTTACATGCTTTGTCCTCTCTAACCAGTTGGTCCAACGTGATCACCTAACTCTGTGGGAAGGTTTCCATGCTTTCTTAGCCATATAGTCGAAATGAAAAAATGACCAAGTATTGATACGCCTTCCACAGTATCTTCGTCCTGTAGACCTGGTTGGGTGTCATCCTAAATTTAGCCGACTCCTTCACCTAGTTCTTCAAAATGTCTCTAGAGTTGGCATTGTTGCTGGGTAAGCTGAAGGGAATCTCCATGATGGTCATGAGCTTCGAGATTTGATACATCTCATCATAATCATGTGCCTTGAAGGTAGCAATCTCTATCCCACTGACACTGTTCAATGTCATCGTCTCAGGATCAATGTTCGAGATGATCCAATGTATCATGTTCATGCATGGGAACGCGGGATATCTGCGTGCAAACCGGTATAAGACAGACTTGTGGATGTTCACATATACCTTGTGGGCTTCAAGGTCTTCCCCAAATGTGCCTGCAAATGCATCATTGACCTCTTGCCATTTCAACTTGATGTCCTTGTCTAGAAACAAATTGGTATCTTCATAGATTGGTAGACTTGCAGACACTCACTCAACTACTACTCCAGTTGCACTTTCGTCAGTGTCCTTTGATCCTCCTCTCTTGGAGTCCATTGATCCTGAATTACAAAGAGGTGAACAAACACCTGCTAGATCTGGAGACAAAGCGACATGCATGGCAAGAAATCTGTCAACGAAAACCAAAGAAAACTTGAGGAAAGACATGCAACATACTTGGGGATTGATAAGCAAGGATTACACAATTTCTTCTGGGAGGTTCGCTGATTGGCTTCCAGAACTGTGAAAAAGGCAGTCTAGGTTATCTGGGGAGGTTGATTGACTGCTGGAATTGCGCAATGCGCAATCCAGGTTGGCTGACTAGCTGCTGGAATTGCGTAATGTGCAATTTCAGCTGGCAATGGTTGTAGGCTCAGTGACTGCATTGCACAATTTTCTTGGCCAACAGTCACTGTCCCTCAGGATTGCGTAAAGCAAGCCTAGAGGATAGCTTTTGGGAAGAAATGTGCATTTCTTAGGAGGAAGACAAAGCCTTCCTTCTCAAGATTGTGCAATGTTGTCTTAGTGAGGCAGAGTCCGGGCCAAGGCTGCTTAGATTTGTCGACGAGAAACTGAAAGCAAATGTGAAAGTGAATGCATGGTGATACTGAGTGTAAGCATAAACAAATGATCGTGCATGCAAATAGGGAATGAACAATTTCGAAAGCAGAACAACATGCATGTGGGTGAAGCAGGTCGCCAAATCAGCGACTGTTCGTGCAAAACAGTTTCATGCATGTGACAACAGTGAGATGCTAACGAAAATTGAAACAATGCTAGTACAAGCTAGTATGCTTGTAAATGACAACAAGCATTCAAAGAAATCAAGCAAATAACACTCACACAAGTGAAAACACAAAAAGTGACATAAATGCTGCAAGAGACAAGTTGAGACCACTTACCTGTGAATATCTTACCTGGATGTGTCGAAGAGTCCTAGATGTGTTGTGGGATGTCAGAGCTCCAAGGTCGATGTCAAGAAATGAGCTCTGAAGTGTCGAATAAATAAGTTTGAAGCTCATGATGCGCATGCCACAAATCTAGGAAAAGCGTCACTTGGAGGAAAGATTCTAAAACGATCTTTGCATGTAACCTCTAGCTGCTAAAAATAACTCTCTACAATCTAGGGATGCCTTTTGCACGTTGATTTTTTCTATTCTGGGAAAAAGCAATCCATGCATGCAATTCAAGTTTCCTTGGTCCTGAGTGGAACCAGTCAAATCCACTGCACGTGCAAGAGCCTACTCAACTGCTGGGAAAAAATGTGCATTTCTAGGAGGGAGCTGGGTTGGCTGCCCAGGAGATTTGCGCAATTTCTAGGTAGACCAGCTGACTGCTACCCAAGATTGCACAATTTCTGGGCTTAGCAGCCTTGCTGGGAAGAATTGCGTAATTTTCTGGATGAAGCTTGACTAGCAGATTTGCGCAATTATGGAGCCCAACAGGCTGTCAGACAGAATTGCGCAATTTCTTGAGGGAAGGCTGGTTGCCCTCCAAAATTGCACAATTTCTTGAGGAAGTTTCTCAGCCTGCAACTGGACCAAGTATGGGGAAACAGCCTGTGAAGGGAATGCAACAAGCTTTGATGGACAAGGTGTCTTTTTGCAAGTAAATCAATGAAGCTTATGTATTTGACGAAGCAAGACATGCTGCTATGAGAGGTTGGTAGGGAGGCTCCAAAATGAAGCTAAGGCGAATTTTTGGAGGGTGTTTGTAGCCACTACAACAATTCCATTTTTGGCTATGATGGTGGTGTTGGGAAATAGAAGAAGTGGGTAGTGGTGGATTAGGATACCTTGGAGAAGAGTAGGAGTACGAAGAGGAAGAGGAGGATGATAATGGGAGTGAAGATGATTTTGGAAAGAAAACCAAAATAGACCAAACACCCTTGTGGAAATATGTTACAAGGCTTGGTGGAGGGAAAGGGGGTGGAACCACTAAATTTGTATGCCCCCATTGCAAATCTACTTATACGAGTTCAGATACTCGTGCAAGAAAGCATCTATGTGGGAAAAGGCCATGGGATGGAAATAAGAAAATATGAATTGAAACCTGTGCAAATGTGCCCACACAACAGAGAGCCAAATATATAAGGGAGGAGGAGGAATCAAAATACAAATCAAAAAGATCAAAGGATGAACGTGAGGCCACTAGCACACATAGAGCATTCAGTGGCCAAACAAGAATTCCTTAAGCATCATGAGGGCTTCATTGGGGGAGCAATATCATACCACGTGGGTTCATATTAGGGGATATATATTAAGGAAGAAATGAAATGACATATTGGGTGATATATAGGGGGTAAAAGGTTTTCATATTGACAAATATAAAAATTGGGGCTTAAAGTCAATGAAAAAATATAAAGGGGTATAAAAAATGTTAAGAAAAAATGGATACCTACAATATCTAGTGAAAGTAGGGGCTTTTTAAATTGGAAAGTTGTATTGGGTTCATATTGGTAGGGGTTAAATAATGTGATTTTTAGAGGTATTTTCCAATATGTAGTCAAATTAAGGGTAATATTTAATATGCCACGAACGCACGTGATATGTCATAGGTTCACTGAGTGAATCCCCGTGATAGGCATCCACCCATGGTAGTAGATTCACAACCACAAGCATAAACATCCCTTTGAGGCATATAACAATATCATAATTCCTTGATCAAGTTTGTAAGAATGACATGGATGCAAAAGTTTTTTGGTTTGTCTTTGCATGTGGCATGCCATTCAATGTTCTTCACTCACCTTATTGACATGAAATGGTTACCGCCATCAATGATGCCCCTAAAGAATACAAGAGCCTCAGGTATGAAAAAGTTAGAATCGTGGGACTTGATCAGGAAAAAGCCAAAATAAAAATGCTTTGGGTAAATTCACAAATGCTTCCACTCTCACTCCTGGTTCCAAGCAGGCTTGGGATAGGCCACCAATGGCTGTCCCTTGCTCATCCAACTTACTAGCCCTCCAAATAGGCTAAACATGTAGCGAGTTGTGGGTCAACGACTATCAATATCTCCAAACCATTTTGTATCAAAAAAATGATGAAGATAAATTGATTTTCATGTAGTTACCATCTACAAATGTTTCTTGCTATCAATTATGTTGTGCCATGCATCCTCTTAACTACAATCCAATACTCCTTACCTAGATTTAACATAAACCTGCTAACAACTCTCACTGCAGCGGAAATATGTGGTTTTGTGTAGACAATTGTGTGCGTAAGACTCTCAACTACACTAAGTTTAGGCACATAGCGCATGTCTTGCTCTTCACTATCATTCTCTAGACACATGTTTGTAAACTTTATTCCAACTGAAAAAATGTGTCTCAACTAGCTTGCAATCTTGCATCCAAAGGTCTGGACATGATTATGTATGTATTCAATATACTTACTTTGACATAACCAAATTCTTCAATTTTTAAGGTTTTGTCTCACCTCAATGCCCAAATAGTAATACACTTCACCAAGATCCTTCATGTTGTATTTTGACAATAGTTGAGACTTTATCAACCTTATCACTTAACTATTAACTATTAACATGTCATCTACATATAATATCAACACAACAAAATGGTTAACTATTGATTTGAAATACATAGAATTATTTGTTTCACATGCATAATTCCTTTCCTAACAACTAAGTATCAATTTTTTGATACCTTTGTCTTGTTACATAACTGATTCTAGGAATTATGGTATATTGTAAATATTATGGTGTAGGGAAAATATGAAGAGTCATAGATCGATACGAATGGTGGTTAGTTTTTTTGGAAAATGAAATCAGATATCATATTTCAGTTTATTTATATGTGACTCACATTAACAAAATCATTATTGCGTGGAATTATTCAAGGCTTGCTAGTGGTATTACAACCTTTCTGTTTTTAGATAATTTATGATCTTGCTTGCTTGTTACTTCATTTTTTCAACTGTTTGTTTGGTTCAGTCTTGAAATTTGACTACCATAAAATGAATTAAGAAATAAACCTAGCTTCCACAGGGTTTGTGTAAAAAAATCACTAATCATTTCCATGAGTCTGTCAAGTTGGGACTTTGTGAGTATTATGAAATACTTCTCTGCATTTCCATCTATTATGTGAGAATGAGAGTTGTAGTGGTAATCTAATAAGAAACACAAGAATCATGACAACTGGCACAATCTCAATGTGGTCTTAATTAATATTAAAGTTCCATTCGTTTGGCTATCTAGCTTTGTTTAATATCGTATTGGAATACTTGTTAAAATTTCATGCAAATAGGGTCTGTGTTTCATTGATCACCTTCATGAAATGATGCCATCATTGAAATTGTACCACCTGAAAATAAATGTGATTGTTTAAATGCAATTAATATCAAAACGCTGAGAACAAAAGGAGGATACTTGTTGGAGAAGATAGATGTGATGAGTTAATTGTTGAGGAAGATAGAACATGGAGACGAACAAACACAATAATCATTGGAGAAGACAGATAATGATGAGTTAATTGATGGAGAAAGGAGAATAGAGAGATGAACCAATGCGATGTTAGGGATATGAGCCAACACATCGAATCCTTTGCATAGAACATTGAAGAGCATGCAATATGTGTGTCACTCCCAAGGTAATTTGTAATGATATCACTTCTTTACAACATAGCTACGTCTTTTTCAAGGTCGATCAACTCATCCATCAAACTTAGGTAACAGGTCAAATAATTGATCTTAAAAATAGATGCCTTGCACACATCAAAAGGGACCAAGAAGCCAAGATGTTGTCGTGATTGATGATGTATCCCAACAAGCCAAAGATGCCCCTAGGTTGTTGTTGGGTGTCGGAACTATACTTAAGAAAACTCCTCAACACTTAATTTGTCAACCCGGGGAATCCGTAAACTTAGAGATGAAGCACAGGCAATGCCAGAGATGGTATGAATCTTTCTAATATAAATCCCTACTTTTTTTAAAGGAAAGATTGCAGAATCAAACTAAAAAGAGAAAAAGGCAACTTGAACCATCAAAATAATCTAAGACCGGAATAAGGAAGAATGCATTTGCAAGTGGGAATTAAAAATATAGGGCAATCACTCTAGCTAATTATTGTTTAACTACTGAGTGTGTGTTTTTCTTTAACAGAGACACTTAGCAGTCTCATCAGATGGGCCCTTAAACCTGCTCCTTTAGACATTTCCTTCTTACACTAATATGTCCTGTACTATTGCATTCTGCTTGCACTAGTGCAGGAACAGAGATTTATCCAGAATGTATAAATGGTGTCTTTACTAAAGGCGTTTTACTTCTTGCAAGGGCTTGAACTTTTCTAGCTTCAAAGCACTCAGATCCTGTGGCAAGAAACTAATTCTTGCACCGGATCAGAGCTTCTTGCACTTAGCATTTAATTCTTAAAATGAGGGCTTAGTTATTGCAAGTGCTATTATACTGTTAAATCAAATTGCACACATAAAAATGAATGTTTCTGATCTTGACAGAGTGCAGGAATAAAGAAACAATCCATATACGTTTATCCTATCATAAGCATTTAATGAAAGAAAGAAAATTGCGGGAAGTAGACTAGGAAGGCTTGCTGCATCACACCAATGTGCACTGGTGTGGGTTCATTTCTCCTGATTGGACCAGGCAGGGAAAAGCAACCAAACAGTATTGCAGAAAAGGAAATATCACACCAACGTGCACTGGTGCAGGTTCATTTCTCCTGCTTTGACGAGGCGAGGAAAACCAATCTGAAATCAAGTGCAAGAAAAGGAAATTTAGCTACTTCACACAACAGATCTGCTTTTACTTAGACATGAATGCATGTGCTTGAAATTAAATCACACTTGACAATATAAACACAAATTACAGGAAACAGGAAATAGGGTAAACGTGTTGGGTTGGCTGGGCCCTAGCCAACGAGCACGTTTCCCTTTTAAATAAAAACGTTGCTCAATACTTCAATCAAATCATCAGCTCAAATACAGAAATGTGATTTACAAAACATGAGCCGAAGCTCCCTTTTATTAATTCACTGAGGCAAGTACATGCATTAATACATCGTCCAACCCAGATTCGAGTGATAACAAAATACAACAACCTATTACCGCCTCTCTGGCTGTGTCTCTGTTCTATCCAAACAAAACTCCCTTAGTCTTATTTACATTCTACATTATATAGATCTTTGGCCAAGGGCCAAAATAGATCATTCAACCAATTACATAACCAACCATAGAATTTAGCTTCTCGGCCTTTAAACTTAGACAGTTAAAAAAACTGGCCGTAGCCAATCTCCAGCTTTTTTTCTTCATAGTTTTGATCTCGGCTGCCTTTGGATCGATCTTGCTGTCGTGGTTGAAGCTGCTCAAAATGGGGCGATGATCAAGGAGGTTCAGATCTGTTGCAAGGATTTGCTGTGCTGGCAACGGTGCAAGATCCGATCTTGCACTAGGATCAACGGTCACGGTAAGTACTATAACTACCAAATAAACATTGGAGATATCGATAAGTTACAAAGAGTGATTAAAAGTAAGAAATCACATAATAAATGATTAATTAGTGCTAAGTTAAGTTAAAAATATGAAAAATAATGTTTATACGAAATATGTCACCGTTCTTGGACTGGTGCAAGATGAGGGTGTATAAGGGAGGTAAAACAACGGTAAATGGTTATGATTTAGGAAGGGAAAAATGGCAAAAAGAGAGCAAATTAGGGGCTAACATCCTCCCATCCCTAAAATGTTGTGTGTCCTCACACAACTCTTTACCTTTGCAAAAGACCTTCAAAACTTTGAGCATTCCAGCTCAATCTTGCTCTAGTATATTGACATCAGCCTGCAATGTTTCAAACTTCTTCTTTCTAATGTTCTTTAGTTTCTTTGTCACCTTTTTAAGTCGCTTGAAACATTGCGCAGCTCAGTACTTCAGACTTTAACTTCTCTTTTCTTTTTCTGGATCTCCGCAGTTAATTCTTCTTTACTCTGTTGTTTATCCTCCCGCGCTTTAGCTATGAGTGGTTCTAAGTTCTGCACTTGAAGCTCTAGTTCAACTACCTGAGCAGCAGGAGTTACCAAATCTTTTTCTTTTTCTATCTCAATAGGGGTTGTGTCTTCCTTAGGGACCTCAGTATTCCTCATGGTTACATCAGGGAATTCTTCTTCTTCCGCTTCTTCTTATTCTACTTCTTCTTCTTCTTCTTGCACTGGTTCTTCTTCTTGTACTGGTGCAGGAGGGATTCAACGTCCTGTGGTGACTGTGGTTCTTTTCCTACATCAGATTCTTTCTTCTTTTTTTTTTCTGGGGCTTTTTAATGAAATTTGCCAACAGAGTGTCGTCTTCGACCTCTGCAAATTTTGCTGCGTTTGCAAGGACTGACAGGTTGTCTTCTTCGAGGGTTTGTGCCTGTATTGGTGGCATAGATGGAGTCTCTTCAATAGGTGCACTGGCTGTCTTCTTGTTGTTGGAAATAATACTGAGAGGGGGGGGGGGGGAATCAGTATTATCAGATCAGATAAAACTTTTCAATTTCATACTCAGATTCATATACGCTACTTCAATGAAGTGAACCAGCGTATACACGCGACTGTGTTTAAAGCAAATAGCGTATACCCAGAGATCTTATAATTCAGTTAGCTTAATCTTCAGTGAATGCATCAGAACATTATTAAGCATATTAACAGTAAACAGGTGCAGTATAATAGAACAGGACATCACACAAGAGCCACACACATGAACACCATGATATAAGGTGGAAACCCAATGTGGGTGAAAACCACCTGCTGCAATTTGTTTCTTTCTTCTTTAATGAGAAACTTCTTTTACAATATACTGGTGCAGTCATTTACCAGTATGCAGGCTACAACCTGCAGAGAGCTACAACCCTCTCTCGTTTTCCAACTACTTCTAGAAGGGAGCTACAACCCCCTCAGCTCTTGTACTAGCTGATCCATTTACTAGTACGTAGGTGCTGACCCTACAATCTTCAGGGACCACGTTTCATCAATTTTCAGACTGGATCCACGAGTACAAAACAAACATTACTGCAATACAATCATCAACTTAAGCTTGCATCATAATTCATTAAACAACCAAATACTGAATCACTGAAACCCTGTCATTAAGAACACAGAACCCAAACCAGAGACCAGAACTCTGCAACAACCACCAGAATCAGCAGCAACCTGAGATATCAAACCTTATCATGCATACACTACTACACTGTACCGAAACCGCGTGTATACGCACTTTCTCCAAAGGAAATCCGCGTACAGATCTAGAAATGATTACTTATGCCTTTACTGTCAGATCCGACCCTTGCCAAACTTCCTGAACAGATAACCAGCAATACCCGATCCTCTTACTCCGTCAGGCACTCCATACACACACTTTGCCTAATGATATTCTCCTTATATAGCCTTAGGCCTTGCTCAATACCATGATCCAAAACCATAACAAACCAATACCATCAACTTCAAAACTAGGGATCAACACGTTCGTTGAGACACCATGGTCCAAAACCATAGGCACAACTTCCAAGGACTAACTGCCATGGACCAAAGGTACTTTTCACATGTACGCGCTTTTAATGAATCTAACCTGCGTGTACACGCGGATTCTCTTTGATGAACCTGCGTATATCCCTTTCTTGTCCTGCTGTACTGAGATCTGTCCTCTGATTAAGTTGCCATCACCTGTACCAATCTCTGAGCACCTGTACCAACCTCTGAGTGAGTTGCCATCAAGGACAACACTTGAAACATAATGCCAACAATTTGGAGATGGGGCCCTTCCTTCTTCTGATTTTTTAGTTCATTTCCTTTTTGCACTAGTGCAAAAAGGACTCCCCTTTTCATTCTTACTCGGGCACTTGCTTGTGCTGGCGGGGTCCTTTGTCTCCTTTCCAGTAGTTGTCTTTTTATGTAGCTGTTTTGATAGCACCTCCCAGGTCATGCCTTTAACTTCTAGTTGTTTTTGGACCAAAATCTTTATCAGGTCGTGGTGATATAACTTCTTGTCGGCCTGGTCTGCCCGTCCCGCACACCTTTGGCCATTTTTTCCAAGCTCTTAAGCAAAAAATAGGGAAAATTCATCCTCCACCGAATGTGCCGAGTGGCTTTGAAATGTCGCAACATCCTAAAACGATATACAAAAGTGCGGGAGTACCTTCCCTCATAGGTTACAAATTTCTGTAGGATGAAAAGGAGGTCCTGCCATTGTCCTAGCAAGGCACTACGTGGAACTCCTTCCTTCCAATCTACCTTCATCTTCTTGTCGACGACAAAACGTTGCCATCACTTGCTTTCTAGTTTTTGATTTTTAAACCACTGTTCACTAATATTTTCCAAGCCTGTCGTTGCTGCTACAAACTCTTCTGTAATATCAAATTTTAGAGGCCCAATTTTTACTCAACCATTTTGGAAACTTCTAGCAAACTGTAAGGCCACTTCTCTATCGTGCTCGTCAAACTTTTGCAAGAACTAAAGAAAACCCGAGTCTCGTAATAATGCAAGACTATTGCAATACTCGGTAGTCTGTTCTACCCTACTGAAAGTCGAGGGTTCGCATCAAACATGCGGCATTGCTGCTTAACAGCTATGAACAGTCGAGAATTTTACATGCAACACTGAGAAAATTGGTTCTTATAGATAGGGATCCAACTGTCCACCATCCTTTCCATCTTATCACCCATTTATTCCACTGAAATAACTATGGATGCACGACACCTTTGAGATCAGGCCGGATTGGTACTTACGGCGACATTGTAACAACTAGGTGAGGTAATAATTATGAGTGAAGGACATCTAGGATTATGGAAGAAAGGGGCAATTATGTCCAAGCAACGGTTAAACACTTCCGCATTCCTTCATAATTCAAAAAAAATAACTTAGCATTCGTTAAAAAATGATCATGATTCTTAACTTAAAACACCTTATACTTTAAATAATTTTCTCCTAGTTAATATGATAGCACAAGCACTCATGGACTAAGTGAAAGGACTTCTTATAATTTTTCATGATGACCACTTTCCTATGACGTATACTATGAAAAGAACAAATTGTACTATGTTTCTGACAGGGTGCATGCTTGCACTGGGTCTGCTTGCACCACTTAAATTATGCTATTCTGTTGGTACCATTCTGCTTGCGTTATCATATAGGACAACATGCTTGCACCAGTGCAAGCATAATATCTAAAAAGAACAGGGAATTTAAATAAAATATAGGCTAGACTTCCAACATGGCTTCCTCAACTTATACTGGAAATTTGCCTCGCCCTTTCTTGATGCTTCAGAGCATATCCTTTTACTCTTTGTGCGCGAGATCCTGCAATGAATTCATGAGGGAACAAAGAAGTGGGAAAAGGGAATTGGAAAGAATTGGAAAGAATTCTATTACAGGGATTCCAGAAATAGTACCATAAGAGGGGATAAACAGAAGTGGGATAGGGAAAAAAATTCAAGGGTAAAGTGGGGTTTTTTCGAAACGGACAGGGTAAATTTAGAAGAATATGGGAAGGTTAATCATTCTGGGATTGAAGAAGAAAACTGAGGGAATATTATGAAAGTGGAATATGAAGAAAGGCACAAGTTTTTTTGAAAGGTCTGCCTGCACTGGTGTAAGAAAAAATAACTGCAGCGAAAACTAAGCGTTACTTGAATAAAAATATCCATGCTAATTACCCCAATTGTATAAAGGTTGGTTCTGTTGAACCTTCTTTTACTTGGCGATCGCTAGCATATCTAAAGATCAAGCAACATTTTCTTTTTATTTGAAATTTTTGATCTTCCTGCCAACAAGCTGGTTTTCAGGCTGATCCTTCTGCAATCATGTCAGCGAACTGATTTTCATAATTACAGGTAAATGTTTTTTTTTCTTTTTCTTTTTATTATTATTATTTTTTAAGAAGAAGAAGAATTCATGTTTTCAAAAGGTTTGTATTACCATCCACCACTGCCGTCCTGAATTGCTATTGGACTTGTTGTGTAAAATCTTTCCTGGTAAGTCGCTGAAAATACTTCTTTAACGGGTGTCCATTTACCAAGAATACTGAATTTTGTCCATCAATAGTTTTAACTTCTACTACTCCATTCTCGAATACTTGGATCACTTCATAAGGTCCCATCCAATGTGTATGTAATTTCCCTTTAAAAATTTTAAATCTAGAATCATAAAGGAGCACCCAATCACCTGTTTGGAATTTCTTTTTTTGAATAGACTTGTCATGCCACCTTTTGCGTTGTTGTTGAATTAGTATGTTCTATTGAACAACATCCCTACGAAATTCATCTAACTCATTTAATTGGAGAAAACGATGTTGTTGTGCCTCAGAGAGATCTAGTCCTAATTGAATTGCAGTATTGAAAGTTTTGATCTGGAATTCAATTGGTAACAGAACCTGTTTGCCATATACTAGCTCATATGGTGTATGTCCCGTGCTATTTCTCCAAGTGGTTCTGTATGCCCACAAAGCCTATGGTAATCTTTCAGCCCAGTCTTTCTGATGCATATTTACTATCTTTGTAAGAATGGACTCGATCACTTTGTTTGTGGATTCCACCTAGCCATTTGCTTGCGGGTGATACAGCGTGGATTTCCTGTGTCGGATCTTGTATTGCTCCATCACGCCTTGTACCAGATTAGAAATAAATTGCTGACCATTGTCAGAAACAATTTCTCTAGGCACACCAAATCTAGTAAATATTTCAGTAAAAAGAAAATCAACAACAACTTTTTCTGTAGCAAAGGAAACAGCTTTAGCTTCTACCCATTTCGTAACAAAATCTGTACAAACCAAGATATGCTTTTTACTTAATGACATATTTATTGGCCCTGTAAAATAAATAGCTCATTTTTCAAATGGATCAATCATAACTTGGGGGCACAAAGGCATTTCATTGGTTTGATTAGGCTTTCCCATTTGTTGATAGCTATCACATCCCCTGGCATACTGTTTGGCATCCTTAAACAAGGAAGGCCAAAAGTAACCAGCACACAATACTTTATATGCAGTCCACTTATCAGCAAAGTGGCCTCCACAAGGTTCACCGTGAGCAGATTTCAATATGTCAAACACTTCCTCCTCTCTTACACACCTACGAATAATCAGATCTAGACCTGTGTAAAAGAGATCTCATTGAATCCAGGAATATGCAACACTTTTCTAAATAATATTCTGCTTTTCACGAGCAAACAAGTGGGGTGGTGTTTTCCCAGTAACCAAGTAATTAGCAATGTCAACAAACCACGGAGAATTTGTTGACATAGAAAAAAGATGTTCATCCAGAAAATCATCATTAACAGGAATTGCTTCACCAGGATTATCTAATCTAGAAAGAAAATCTGCTACAACATTAGATTTTCTTGGTCTATCAACAAGAGTAATATTGAATTCCTGCAACAATAGTAACCACCTAGTCACTCTACCGCTAGTCAATGGCTTGTTCATCAAATATTTAATCGAGGAATGATCAGTATGTACAAATACTTCATATCCTGTAATATAGTGCCTGAACTTATTAATTGCAAAAATTACAACTAAAAACTCTTTCTCTGTAACTGTATAATTTAATTCAGCAGAAGACAAATTCTTACTAATATAATAAATAGCATAGGATTGTTTATTTCCTCTTGTCCTAAAGCTATGCCAATAGCCAAATCTGAAGCATCAAAGGAAATGTGAAAAGGCAGGGACTAGTGAGGACCTCTCAAAACGAGTGCATGTACTAACTTTTCCTTCAATGTTTCAAAAGACTGTTGGCAAGAAGTGGTCCAAGAAAATTCACTATACTTAGCTAAAAGTTGGAAAAGAGAGGCAACTATCTTAGAAAAGTTTTCAATGAATCTCCTATAGTATCCAGCATGTCCTAAAAAACCTCTTACTTCCCTTTGAGTTTTGGGTGCAGGAAGATGCAGAATGATTTCAATCTTTGCTAGATCAACCTGGATACCTTTACCAGAAATCAAATGGCTAAGTACCACTCCCGCTTTGCACATTAATCTACATTTCTTGTCACTCAAGGCGAGATGGGCTTCCTGACAACAAAGAAGTACTTTCTCTAGATTTTCGAGAGCTTCCTGAAAAGAATCACCAAACACAGAAAAGTCATCCATATAAATTTCTACAAATTCTAGATCAGCAAAAATGGCTAGGACTGCCCTTTGAAAGGTAGTCGGGGCATTAGATAAACCAAAGGGAAGTACTCTATAAGCAAATGTACCCCATGGACATGTAAAAGTAGTTTTATCCTGATCTTTGGGCATAATATGTATCTGGTTATAACCACTGAGGCCATCCAAAAAGGAAAAATATTTCTTTCCTGCAAGGGTATCAAGCACCTGGTCAATAAAAGGGAGTGGAAAATAATCTTTGAGAGTGGCTTTGTTTAATTCTTGATAATCAATACAAATACGCCATCTTCCATCTTTCTTAGGTACTAGCACTAATGGAGAGACCCAGTGACCGTAAAAAATAGGATAGATAAAACTGACATCCAAGAGTTTCTATACTTCTTCCTTCACAATATCTCTTAGAGCTGGATTCATTCACCTTTGGGGTTGTCAGATAGGTTGGGTTCCTTCCTGAACATAGATATGATGTGTACAAGTTTCAGGAGGAATACCCTTCATATCTTCATAGCCCCATGCAAAGCCACTAAGATGGTTTTGCAACAAATTCACAAGCTGCTCCTGCTGAGATGAGTCCAAATCTGAACTAATATGCAAGGATTTACCGGGGCTAATCTCAACAAGAGTAGTATTAGGCTAAGGAGTCCTCAAGGGAGTGGTCAAATGCAGCAGTACAGAAGAATGAGAATCATGATTATCTTGAAAATATAGGCTGAAAATCTGGCTCAATAGCTCAAAACTAGGCATAGTGTCTAGATTATTCAAGGAATCTTGAATCTCATCTTCTTGTGAAGATCCAGTATAATGATGGATAAGGGAAATGGGTTGAGTCTCCTCATCACTGCTTTGATCCAACCATAAAGTATCTCGAAGGTCCTGAATGGATCTGGCAGGGGGTATAAGGTAACTTTCTTCCTAGAATCTCCATGTGAAATATACATATCACCAGAACGACATCCAATATATGCATCGGCTGTAGCAAGCCATGGTTGACCCAAGATCAAGGGGTTTCCTCCTATTGGGTTCCTTGGCTGAAGCACAATGAAATCAGCAGGATATTCCCAAGAATCTATTGAGATGATCACATCATCCAATACTCCTTCTGGCTTAATTTTAGATATATCCGCTAATTCAAGCACAGTGGGAGTAGGGCGAAGATGAGATCACTGAAGTTGATCCATGGTTTGCTTAGTCATGACATTAATGGATGTCCCCAGGTCTATAAGAACATTAGAGACAAGGACATTACCAATCTGAACTAAGACAACAGGGTTTCCGGGATCAATATATTTTTCCATAGACACACATCCCGTCATCAACTCTGCTGCCCTACCAACAAATTGAATGGTTTGGGCTTCCAATCTATTCCTCCCGGGTTTCTTGAGACAGAGTTCCTTAATAATCTTGGTACAAATGGGGATCTCTTTGATGGCTTGAAGCAAAGGTATCTTAATGAAAATATTCTGAAGCTCTGATGCCAAGCTAGTCACAGAAATAGGCTCACTTCTTTCCATTACTAGCCTCTCTGGGAAGGGAGGCTGGTTGGAAGAAGATGGTAAGGATTCAGAGGGTAAGGGATGCTTAGTGACAGTGTTCAGAGAATGGTTAAGAGTTTCCTCTTCTCCTTTCTCTTCAACAATCACTCTAGGTTGCTTCTGATTTTCTGATGTGACAGTCCTTCCCGATCTTAATTGAATATCATGAACCCCAACTAGAATAGATTGGTACTCGAATGGTAAATGTGGGTTTGTTACATAGATCATTTGCACTACTTTATTATTGTTAGGATTGGGCATAGGTTGAGCAGGCAACTGAGGAGGTCAAAATGGTGGAGGTAAAGGCAACGATGGAGTAGACTGACTCGAAAGTTGAGGCATTGAATAAGGTGTATGCGAAGATGGATATGACTGCATAGGTGGCTGGTAGGAATATGGAGTTGGCCCTCTCTAACCTTGTTGCCATGGTTGAGAAGGTTGCCCATGCTGATATTAATTCCCATACTGCCACTGCTGATTAGTGTTAGGATAAGAATATGCATATGAATTATAACCAAAATAGTGTGGATAAAATTTAGGAGCCATACCTACACCTACCTGAGGCCAATTCCTTCTTGCTCCCATAGAATACAAGTATTCAGCTTCAGGCTGTCCCCCTGTAAATACAGCGTTAAGTCCTGGTATAGAGGGACATTTTTCTGTGATATGGTCTTATGCACAAATAACACACTCATTAGTTTATTTCAAATTAAGAGGACACTCTTTAGGAGGATGTTTGTCTCTACATTTAGGACAGACAATACATAATGACTCTTGTTCCTTCATGAGTTTTTGCTGAAATTTTAAAGAGTCCAACTATTTGGTAACAATATTCATTATATCAATTTTCATGCTTTCCATTTTATTTTCTAGTCCAATAATCATAGCATCAGTAAATTCGGTTTTTCTATTTCTGTTTCGAGTTCCTCTACTGGATCTACACTGATTTCTGGAAAATTTCCTGCATAATTCACAAATTTGTTCAAAAGTTTGCTGAGAAATATCACCTTTTCCTAATAGATTTAAATTATTTCTAGCATTATCAGTAAGTCATCTTAAGAACAAGGTTCTAATAGTACTGGAATCAAGCTTAAGTTTCGACCTTTGTAAAATATACAGAAATCTTTCTAGGTAATCTTCAAGAGTTTCATCATCATCCTGTATGACTGTAAAAATCTCATCCTGCATGTCCCAAGTTTTGCAATATTCTTGATATTCAGACAAAAACACTCTCTTCATATGATCCCAAGAGGCTATAGTGTTTCCTCCTAACCCCATAAACCAATGTAGAGCTGAGTCCTTGAGAGTAACATGAAATAATCTTAACTTTTGAGCGTCAGTTAAATAATCATAACTTCTACATATAATATCAAACTCGAATAAAAAAGAGTCAGGATCTTCATGAACTTACCATGGAAATGAGGGAGAGCTGATGGTGGAATATTCTTCAGTTGCGCCACAGTATCAGGATCCACAATTGGAAACATAGAAGTGGATTGTTCTCCACTTACCGAGTTTTCACCAGTCCCTTCCACATGATCTTCATGGTCCACCATTGTTTCCATTTTGCTCCCAACAAGCTAAACCACACCTGAGCTGTTGTCACCAGAATCCACGTGGATTGTTCTTGCATGATGGGTTTGAATTGGATTGGGCTTATTGCTCACAGAAGGAGATCCAATATGAAAATTGTTTTCAGAATTCTTTCAACCCTTAGTGGGCTTCGAACCCTTACCTTTTCTAGGCATTCATTTCAATAAAGAAAGAAAAATAACAAACAACTTCTAATAAAAATGATGTCAGAAATCAATCAACACCAGTATTATTCCTTCAAAGAAGCTTTTCCAAACAATACTGCAAAAATAAAGGAAAAAATACCTCTATTGTATAATCAGAAAATTCTTACCAAATCAAATCGCCTCCAAGGCAACGACGCCAAATTGTTGGGTGCCAGAATTATACTTAAGAAAACTCCTCAACACTTAATTTTTCAACCCGGGGGATCCATAAACTTAGAGAGGAAGCACAGGAAATGCCAGAGATGGTATAAATCTTTCTAATATAAATCCCTACTTTCTTTAAAGGAAAGATTGCAGAATAAAACTAAAAAGAGAAAAAGGCAACTTGAACCATCAAAATAATCTAAGACTGGAACAAGGAAGAATGCCTTTGCAAGAGGGAATTAAAAATAAAGGGCAATTACTCTAGCTAATTATTGTTTAACTATTGAGTGTGTGTTTTTATTTAGCAAAGACACTTAGTAGTCTCATCAGATGGGCCCTTAGACCTGCTCCTTTAGAGATTTCCTTCTTGCACTAATCTGTGTTGTACTATCACAGTTTGCTTGCACTAGTGCAGGAACAGATATTTATGCAGAAGGTATAGAGATTTATGCAGAAGGTATAAATGGGTCCATTACTAAAGGCGTTTTACTTCCTGCAAGGGCTTGAAATTTTCTAGGTTTAAAGCACTCAAATCCCGTGGCAAGAAACTAGATCTTGCACCGGATCAGAGCTTCTTGCACTTAGCATTTAATTCTTAAAATGAGTGCTTAGTTATTGCAAGTGTTATTATATTGTTAAATCAAATTGCACACATAAAAATGATTGTTATGATCTTGATAGAGTCCAGGAATAAAGAAACAATCCATATACGTTTATCCTGTCATAAGCATTTAATGAAAGAAAGAAAATTGCGGGAAGTAGACTAGGAAGGCTTGTTGCATCACACCAACGTGCACTGGTGTAGGTTCATTTCTCCTGCTTGGACCAGGCGGGGAAAACCAACCAAACAATATTACAGAAAAGGAAATATCACACCAATGTGCACTGGTGCAAGTTCATTTCTCCTGCTTGGACCAGGCAGGGAAAACCAATTTGAAATCAAGTACAAGAAAAGGAAATTTAGTTACTTCACACAACGGATCCGCTTTCACTCAGAAAGGAATGCATGTGCTTGAAATTAAATCATGCTTGACAATAAAAACACAAATTATAGGAAACATGAAATAGGGTAAATGTGTTGGGTTGGCTGGGCCCTAGCCAACGAGTGTGTTTCCCTTTTAAATAAAAATGTTGCTCAGTACTTCAATCAATTCATCAGCTCAAATACAGAAATGTGATTTATAAAACATGAGGCAGAGCTCCCTTTTATTAATTCACTAAGGCAAGTACATGCGTTAATACATCGTCCAGCCCAAATTCGGGCGATAACAAAATATAACAACCTATTACCGCCTCTCTGGTTGTGTCTCTATTCTATCCAAACAAAACTCCCTTAGTCCTATTTACATTCTACATTATATAGATCTTTGGCCAAGGGCCAAAATAGATCAATCAACCGATTACGTAACCAACCACAGAATTTAGCTTCTCGGCCTTTAAACTTAAACAGTTAACAAAACTAGCCGTAGCCAATCTCTAGCTTTCGTTCTTCACAGTTTTGATCTCGGCTACCTTTGGATCGATCTTGCTGTCGTGGTTGAAGCTGCTCAAAACGGGGCGATGATCAAGGAGGTTTGGATCTGCTACAAGGATTTGTTGTGCTGGCAACGGTGCAAGATCTGATCCTACACTAGGATCAACGGTCACGGTAAGTACTATAACTACCAAATAAACATTGGAGATATCGATAAGTTACAAAGAGTGATTAAAAGTAAGAAATCATGTAATAAATGATTAATTAGTGCTAAGTTAAGTTAAAAATATGAGAAATAAAGTTTATAGGAAATATGTCACCGTTCTTGGACTGGTGCAAGATGAGGGTGTATAAGAGAGGTAAGACAGCGGTAAGTGGTTATGGTTTAGGAAGGGGAAAATGGAAAAAATAAATCAAATTAGGGGGCTAACAGCTGCCCTTGTACCTACTTGATGGACGTTGCCTTGTCCCTGGACCTTATTGATGACGATGATAACCTGTGATCCATTTGGAGGGATGGTTAGATTTCAATATCCGACACTTGCCTTAAAAGCACGATGATATTGAAGGAAATGGAATGAAATTTGAATTGGAAAAGACAACAAAGCTTGGGTATAAGAGGAGACGACATAATCCTGATGAAACAGAGTGGCTCAATTGGTTCTCATATCACTTGGGTGATTTGGTTGATAGTGTTGCAACATTTTTAATGGAGAATTCACACAATATAGAGAGTGAGAATGATAATGTTTTCTTAGCACAACTCTCAACCTCCATGGAGTATGTCATAAGTCTATGATCTGGGTAGGGGGAAGTGCAATTCACTTAAACAAGAGTGCATTTTTCTCTGCTAAATGACAAGCTTAATTTGTTGGAAGCCAAAATGGTTAGGTTTTAGTTAGCAATGGATTTGTTGAACGCCAAGATAGGAAATTTGGCCATTGTGTCTGAATTTGACTCAGCTAAGGAGATTAGTGAGGAAGCCAATGACTTTAGTGTTTAGTAGGAATCACCCTCAGAGTTGCAACATGGCATGTCTAGAGCAAAGTCTGTGTCTTATCAAGTTGGGCTTGCAACTCATGGAACTAATGAAATCCCTGACCTCGAGATAGACCTTGACAAGTGGTTTTTCTTTCTAATTTATGTTTTGTAATTTCCTAATATTATTAGGACTTTTTAGGAGAATTTACAAGGATAATGTGTTTAGAATAGTGGAACGCAGACAAAGGAGAATGAGGAACATATTCTTTTGCTTAACTTTGTATATAGATGTTGAAAATAATGTCTATTATGTACAAGGCTGTGACCTTTAAACCAAACTACATTAATACAAAATCTCTACATATCTCTAAAAAAAAAAGAAAAAAAAATTGAATAATGTGGTTAAAATATTTTAGCTCAAGTTGTTGGGTGAACAATTCGTTTCCCCAGCTACATGGGTTCGAGTCTCCAAAGACATGGTGTAACAAGCTTGTTTGTGAGTATAACATTGCCATTCGGAAAATTTATTAAATAGTTTCTATTTTATAAATAGGTTCATTCACAATTTAAAGGATCAAATTAGAACAAATTGGATAGAAAATGAAAATTTGAATAATGTAACAAACGATACAATTGACTGACATTCATCAAGTTGGAAAAAAATTAAGAGAGAATGGTTCAACCTTTATGAAATAGTTGTATTAGATACTAATAGTAGAAATCAAAGTTACCGATTTTCTAAAAATTCTCTTTCCCATTAAAAAAATAAAAATAATGTAAATAATGTGAATTGTTATTTGATTTACAAATCTATTTGTTCATAACCATAACCATGAATAAATAATTTAGTTTGCAAATTAACTTATATTTTTAATGTTTTATTTATTGTTTCTCCATGTCTCTTCATAGAGAAAACATTAAAATATTTTAAATATTTTCTTTACTATTTTCTCCTACACTCAACCAATTTTTAATGTTTTCTGATAAGTATGTGAATATGTTACCAAGCATTGTTGTTCTAAGCAAGTTGATATACTAAATGTTAGTTGAATCTATGTTGGAAAGGTAATGGTTGAAAATGGCAAAGGATTGCATTTCTTCTTCTTCTTCTTCTTCTTTTTTGTAATCTCAACAGAAATTTAAAGATTATAGTATTATTATTATTATTATTAGAAATATTTGTATATTTCATATAAATATTATATGTATTTTGATTGAGTAGGAATTACTCAGTTAATAAGGTTTAAATTTATTTATAAGAAATATTTATTATTAACACATCAACATGTTATGTGCACGAATTGAATTTGGATGGGGAGTAACAATTTTTCCCAACCAGTGGGGAGCCATGAGCAAGAGGGGTGATCTTTTGCCCCAAAGAACAAATTCAGGTTAATTATGCTTGGGGGTTGGGCACTTCAACTAATATTGAGGTTGAACATTTGTCACTTTGGAAAGGAATGTATCTTGCCATCAAGAAAGGCATAAAGAAATTGACAATTTTAGGAGATTCAATGATAGTCATAAGGCAAGTTTTCAAATTAATATATAGCGAGGAACTTCTAATTTTGGAATTTTGAATAGGATTGCTTTGTAGTTGGAGAAATTCGAGGAGATTGCCTTCATTCACATATATAGGCATCTGAATATGGAAGCGAATAAACTTTATAATCAAGGGGTAAGGCAGTGGCAAGGAATATTGGAACTAAATCAAAACCTTAGGAGCCCCTCTCCCATTCCATGAGGTTCCCACATCTGTTCTCTGTTGAATCTGGCAGCCAATCTGGCCATAATTCGTTGAAATATGAGTGAATTATTGTTGTTGAAGGTCTTGCCAACGGTGGTGATGTTGGCCCCGAGGAGTTCACATATGGAGATAGTCGTAGATATTTATCAGTGCATGGAGGTGATGTGTAGAACAACCATCACTCCATGTACACAATATCATACCAAGCAGATAGTTGGTAGGGGGAAAATACATGAAATAAATAGGATGTGAGATGGTTTATCTAGTCGACGACGTGATCTATATAGTTAAGCATTTGGGTCTTAAATGCAAAACGCTACATTTTAGGTCGAGGCTTAAATTCCATGGTAGATCCTATCTGTTGTACAGGGCTTTGGATATGGAAAACTTTGGACATTAATTCTCCTCTCGGGTATTGAAATTTACGGATCCATGTCTTGCCATTATTTATGGAGGGGATTCCCAAGAGTGTCTCACCGAAATTAGTTGCTTTGAGGTTGTTCCTGTGGGAAGGAAATATGAGTATTAAACCTTCAAGGAGCAAGTAGAGGAGAAATACCAGGAGTGTTTGCAACAGTCTATGGATAACTTCTCTAAGGTAGTTATGAGGATGATGGAAATCTCTAACAGAAGACTGGAACTAGCGGAGAAGGAAAATGATAAGAGGTTTCAGTTGCTTGAAAAACGATATGATTGGTTGCAATCCAAACTAAACAAGAAATTGGCAATTCTAGAAGTTGAGTTATTAATGTTGAAGGTTTAAGTCAATGAAATGAGCAATCCTCGAGTTGGTGAGCCTGATGACAATTTGAAAGTTTGGAAGCATGAATTAGTGCATAATTGTCTAAGTTTCTAGTTGCAAAGGCACTTGTAGAAGTCACATCTCGTGGGACAAAAGAGAACCTAGTAGTTGCAGAAGTTGAGCCCTCTAGGGCTTTTTAAATTTCCAATGTTTAATATATGTATTGCAAGTATGCACTTTTTTTTCGCGTTTTTTTGTTGTTGTAGAATTTACAGAAGATATGAATGCAAAATTGTAGTCCAAAGAGCCTGAAGAGGCAAGACAATTATACTATAAATATACTAGAATATTCGAGCCTCTCAAATCACATTAGAATATAAATGGTTATGGTCATGCAACCAACCTTTGATTATATAAATGATAACCATTTTGTTGAAAGCAAAAAAAAAATCTCCCAAACACAGCGCATGAAAATGAAGTGTTATGTAACAAGAGGTTCAAGGTTCAAATCCCTCGATTTACCCATGTTTACAGAAGTGTTATGTGACAAAATATTTGAGGTTCAAATCCCCCTAATTTTCTTGTGTTTGTGAAAAGAGTGTACATAAACAAAAAAAAATTCTCCCAACCATATAAACTAGACCCAATTGATTGAATCCTTTTAATTTATTTATTTACATAAAAGAAAAATATTTTTTTACCTTTCAAAATAATTACTAATTTTATATTATATGTTCTTGAATTTAAAAATAAATCCTCTTGACTTATTTACTTTATAAAAAATATTTTATATTTTATTTTTTTATAAAAACCCTATATTTTTAAATAAATAATAAAGTTAAATTATAGTTATAGAATATTTTTATATTTTTATTTTTATTAAAAAACCTATATATTTTAAATTAAATAAATAAAGTAAATATTAAGTTATAGAGTTTTAAATTGGTCTCTTATAAAAAAACCAAATTAGACCCATAATCTCAATCTTTTCACATAAAAAAAAACATGACATATTTTTGCTTGTTGATATAAAAACTAAAAAATGGGCCCATGGGCCCATTACAAATTGAGAAATAAAGACAAAGAACATGAATAAAGATAAGAATGGTCCTTCCATGTTTACATAATAAATGTTACTTGTTGATACATAATTATATTATTTTGAAATTACTATAATTCTAATAAATGTTACTTGTCCATACATAAATTATATTATTTTGAAATTACTCTAATTCCAACTAGTTAGTAATACATACACTCCTTTTGTAAGTTGTAATTAATTTGGCTTTTGATGGTTATTCATTTAAACTTAAATTTAAATGTAATGTTAAATTTTTAAAAAGAAATAATATAATTTCAAATATAATTTAAAACACAAAAAAGTAATATTTTATTAATAAAATTAGTGATTTATTTGTCAATCTTACTACCACAACCGGTTGAGGATGGGTCTTATTAGCAAGGCGACCCAGAATTAAACATCACGAGGTGTTTGTGCATGTGCTAGGGGGAGGAGACATGCAAAAAAATTTAGTCATCTTAAGGATGTTGTGGCCCAAGCCAGGTGTGATCTTCGGACAACTTTGACAGATTAGATGCCCTTGGGTCGTGGTTTCTCAAGCCACAAATGAAGCCTGGAAGATCACAGACAACTTGACAAACAAAATAAAAAAATAGTGCCTTATTGCACTCGCTAAGATAAAATGAAATATGTAAACAACCTTATCCATAACCCTATGATGTTGACATTATTCACAGAGATGGTCAGAGGTGGTAGTGTTGACAGTTTCAAGATTCATGGTGCAAGGTTGCAAAATTACTTCATATCTCCATATCTCTTGCTCTCATCCGCCATAACTTCATAGCATTTGTAGTTACAAGGCGCAACAACGAAACATGCCATGTGAGATAATTCAACACTTGGGAGTTAAATTTCACGGATATCTAGCTTAGATCCTGGTGCGACATATAACATAAACTGACCCTAAACACTCGTTGATGATGTAGGTAATAGAAAATCCACTTTTCCCATACTCCATACTTTAAAGCATTATAGTTATAAGGTGTATCAAGGAAATTGGTCATATGTGAGAGAATTTAATAGTTTGAAATTAAATTTCATAGTTATTAATCTTAGAGATAGGTATGACATATAGAATAAACTAAACCCAAATCCATTGCTTTCGTAGTCCATAACTTCATATCATTCATAGTTACAAGGCCCAAGCCAATACACATGTTTATACTTAGTCGTCCAAACCAACCATCTATGAAAAAATATCTTTCCTTTATGAACAATTTCCTGCCACAACAACAGAGCTTAGGACATACTCAGGCTCCATTGTGAAATTTACTGTGGACAATTATGGTGAAATAATGGCGTGTGATGAGGTTATATATTGATGAGGAATTCTTTGAGAAACAAATATTTGCTCACTTTGGTCATGGTTCACCACACATGAAGTGAAGGTTAGTCTCTTTGTTATACTTACTATAGAAGATATTAACCTTTCATAGTAGTTATTGGTTTTATTCCAATGTGGAAAATATCATTAGTGCTTGGATTATCATGTACATTTATTCACCATCTCCTAACATTTATGCAACGAAGACATTATTCCAAACATGTGTTCACTATCTCAGTTTTCTCGTTAGATTGAGGATGATAAGATATATGAGCTAATTAAGTACCAAGAAAAGAAAATAATTCCATCCAAAAATTTCCAGTGAAAATGGGATCTCTGGTACTTACAATAATCTTTGGGTTTCCATGTAGCTTTTGAATTGTTTCCATAAATGCAGTAGCAACTATATTGGCTTTAAAAGGACGAGACAATGCACAAAAGTGTGCATACTTGGTAAGTTTATCAACTAACACCATGATGACACTCTTTCCTTCATACTTGGGTAATCCTATGATAAAATCCATTGAGACATCCTCCTAACGTTGAATTCGAATGGATAAAGGTTGTAATAAACCCTGGGTCTTCATTCTCTCAACTTTATTTTGTTGGCAAACCAAACATTCTGCCACAAACTTCTGAATATCAGATTTAAGGCCATCCCAAAAAATTCCTTCTTGACCCTATGGTAAGTTTTTAAAAATCCCGAGTGCCCTCCTAAGGGGGAGGTGTGCAATTCCAAAAGAATCTTTTGTTTGAGTTGTGAATTCTTACAAATATATAAGCGACCTTTGTACCATAATGGATCATTTTTCTAGCTAAATGTATCAAATGTACTGGGATCTTACTACAACTTTTGAATGAGTGTCCACACATCTTCATCATTCTTCCATTCATCCCTTGCTTCGGTTATCCAATCAGATGGATAATAGAAATGGCACAAAGCAATGCTTCCACATCCTCATCCTTTCTTGAGAGTGCATCTGCAACAACATTTTGCTTCCCTTTTTTATAGATGATTTCAAAGTAATAACCCAACATTTTTGTGACCCATTTTTGTTACTCTTTTGAAGATAACCTTTGTTCCAAAAATATTTAAGACTATCATGATCTGTTTTTACCTTGAAGTGTATTTCCGTTAGGTAAGGTTGCCATTGCATTAAGGCATGTATTATTGCCAACATTTCCTTCTCATAAATAGGTTTGTGTAAATACTTTCCTTTGATTGGACGACTTTCAAAAGCAATAGGTCTTCCTTATTGCTTTAAAACAACACCAATTCCATTTCCTAAGGCATCACATTCCACAATAAAGGTTTTTGTGAAGTTTGGTGTAGCTAAGATCGATGCTTGACACATTGCCTCCTTAAGATATTCAAATGCCTTAGTTGCTTCTGGAGTCCAAGAAAATGCATCTTTCTTTAGTAATGTTGTTAGAGGTGCTGCTATTCTCCCATAATTCTTAACAAACTTGCGATAATACCCTCAGCCTGAGAAATCCTTGAAGATGCTTTATGTTTGTGGGGATTTTCCATTCCTTAATGGTTTTAATTTTTTTAGGGTCCACCTTAACACCCTTATGAGATACAATATGACCCAAATATTCCACCTCTTGTACTCCAAAGAAACATTTCAAGGTTTTTGAATATAATTGTTTATCCTCCAATAGTTTGAACACCCTATCAACTTGTTGAACATGATACTTCCAAGACTTGTTGTAGATTAGTATATCATCAAAAAACACTGACACAATTTTTCTAAGGGTTTGAAAATGGAATTCATCAAACCTTGAAATGTGAAAGGTACATTAGTAAGGTCAAAAGGCATGATCAAAAATTCATAATGACCCTCATGAGTTGTGAATGTTGTCTTCAAAATGTCTTTAGTCTTCATTCTAATTTGATGATATCTTGAACGAAGATCCAACTTGGTGAAGTAAATTACTCCATGTAATTCATCCAACAATTCATCAATGACAGGAATGGGAAATTTGTCGTTAATAGTGAGCTTGTTGAACTCTCTATAATCTAGACACATATGTCATGATCCATCCTTATTGTGCACCAATACTACTGGATCAAAGAAAGAACTTTGACTAGGTTGAATTATACCAACTTCTAGCATTTCTGCAAGCATACTTTTAATTTGACTCTTTTGAGCATAGGGATATTTGTAAGGCCTGCTGTTTGGAGGAACACTTCCTGGAATCAAATAAAGAGCATGATCATGATCATGAATAGGTGGGAGGCCTTTGGGAGTCTCAAATGTTTGAAGCTCTAATGAGCATAACTGTGCAATTACATCTTGTTGTTCTTTCTTTAGAAGCTTTGTCATGCCATTAGAGTTTATTATCTTTCTTGGTTTCCATACAATACCCCTTAATTCAGCTTCCTTTCCTTCCCAAAAAAACTTCAAAAAAAGTTCTTGAAAGTAAAGGTTATCGTCCCTAAATATTGTAACCATTGGACTCCTAGTACAACATCAACACCACCCATTGGAATGGAAAGCATTGGACTATTCAATACATATTCCCCCATGGTTAGCTTTATAGTATGGCACTTTCCAGAGGAATTTATAGTTCCTCCATTTGCAACCATCACTTGACACTCTGGTGCTAGATATAGGAAGCAATTCAATTCCTTGGCTATCTTACAATGATTAAATTATGGGTACTACCCAAATCAATCAACATTATTACCTTTTTCTTCTTGAGATATCCTTCTATCTTGAGAGTTTGAGGAGTGGTAATTCCCGCCAATGCATTACATGATATGGTCAGATTTATTTCTTCTTTCTCTGTGGTTGGTTCCTAATGTATATCCTCTGTTGAATTTCCACGACCTTGGGTCTAGGTTAGAGTCTTAAAATCACTGACACTACCAAACCAAGAAGCTCAACCATAAACTACTTTGCCCAACGGAAATATAAAGCAGTAAATCAATACGCACAATGATACACAATTTTAAACAAAATTGTACAATAATGTACAATCACCAATCTTCGTTATGTTAATCCAAATCTGATAAATACAACAGCCTATGGTTACAAGATACAATGACAAACTTGGCTACAACACTTCTATGTCGTATCTTGTCATGTCGGTCTGTCGCACCCGTACTGCTCACTATTAGTTCCTTAGTCCATCAAGGCCACTACACATTGAGACTCCAGGAGGGTTGTCTCCTATCACTCCTGCAAGTCATGTCTGCTATAATGAACACGGGCTCATCCAATCTACTCTCTAGGTTGGCCAATACTTGAGCTCCAATCTACCAATCTAGTAGTCACTTTTGTCCATCAAAGTTCTGCACATTACGCTCAAAATTTAACCCAATCATGCAACATCCAACATCCTTCTTGTATGTTGCTGTAGGGCTACTTTGGGCTATCAACACATTGCCCTCTAACAAATCAATGATGCCCAATTCTTCACTGCAAGATCTGCTCTTAGGATAGACTTTTGACCATCACAAAAAATCCTCCAAATGGATCCCACAAGCTTCTAAATTGTCCTCTCCTAGGACATCATCCACTAGCATCAATTCAACCTTAACACATCAATACAATACATACCTAGCCCATTCTTGCACTCACGCGTTTATGTACTCGCATTCCTGCACTTACGTGTTCTTGTACTCGCATTTCTGAAACTCATGCGTTCCTTCATTCACACGTTCCTGCACCCACGCTTTCCTGCACTCACATTCCTATACTCGTGTGTTCCTACACTTGCGCTGCCCACATTCGAGCTGAATTTCTTGATGTGTAGACTATGAAAAATGCTTCTTGGATGAGTGAAATGACACTCCAATCACCTCTTATTCATATGCATAAGAATGGCTTCCAAAACATCATGTTTGAAGCAACACGTCCATTGGGTTCTTCAAGTCAGCCTACTTGACACCCAATAATAATTATGTTAACTTCAAAAATTCATATCTCTGTAATGAAAACTCGGGTTCGGACGATTTTCGATGCATTGGAATCGTCTTTCTAAGCAATATCATCCTCATCCATCAGATATCGTGAATCCATCATGGCTTTGCCCCAAAAAAACGATGGGTGCCAAAACCCCACACTTAGGTTCCAAGCCCACAAGCTGCCCTTGTGGCGCTTTGTCCTCCAAACCCTAAACCCTAGGGCTTGGAGTACCTCCTAAGCTACACAATTCAACATCCTCATCTTTTGATGTTTCTTGTTCCTTTTCTTCCTCCTCTTCACAATCTATGTAAAATAATTTCTTCTCAGCACACTTATGACCTTTTGTGTATTTGATATCACAACTATAACAAAGCCCTTTTGCTCTTTTTTCCTCCAATTGTTATGTTGTCAACCTTGTAAGTTTTTGAAGTCTAGGAACAACAACACTTCCATATTTATAGTTGTGAGTGGTAGACTTCCTTGTTGCCATAATTTTGCTTTCAACTTTTCTTGTCACCCTGAATTCCTTCTCCAATGAATCAGGTTTTCAAAGGTGAACCTCATGTTGGATGTTATCCTTTAAAGTCCCTATGAAGACATAAATCCTATGCTCCTATGGAATATAAATTACCCTCATATTCAATTTTTGGAAGTCCTCAATGTGCTTTGCCATTGAACCCTTTTGTTTGAGATTTATCAATTGGCTAAAGAAGGAGTTTCTCTTTGTATCTTCATAATGTGTTATCGTTTCCTCCATAAAAATTGACGAAGTGAAAAGTGGTTTGCGAGAACAAAGCCATTGGTACCATACAATTTGATTGGGTTCTAAATATAAATATGCAATGCATACCTTTTGTATGTGTTGTACATCATGTA
The DNA here is from genome assembly GCA_000404065.3 of Pinus taeda. Lineage (NCBI taxonomy): Eukaryota > Viridiplantae > Streptophyta > Pinopsida > Pinales > Pinaceae > Pinus > Pinus taeda. The sequence goes on along the minus strand of APFE031629560.1, from coordinate 70,319 downwards.
GATCAAAATATTGCTTCATTTGTAGTATCCATGTTACCAGATCAAATCCATCAAACTTCCTCATATCGATATTTGGAATGTGGTTGGTCTTCAACTGAAAGTTAGAGTCTCTAAATTCATGATTAACATTCCTTTTATTCTCATCATGAGTTTCATGGAATACGTTGTCGCCATTAGGAAGCATTTATTGTAGAAAATTTGTCAAACCTTCCTTCAAACCTTCCATATCTGTCTTCAAACCTTCCATATTAACATTCATGCCATCCTTCAAATCTCCCATGTCTACTTTTAAACCATTCTTCAAGCCTTCCAGGTTTCCTTTCATTTTTTCTATACCATCCATCTTAGCTTCCAGTTCATTTTTGGTTACTCTTTGCGAGAGCGAAATTTGTTGCAATTGGTCTCATAATTTTGATATATCATGTTGCATTTCTTCCTCTTCTTCATGCGTCATAGCAGAGCTTTCCAGTTTCTTACTAGGTGTGTTAATTTTTTTGTTTCAAAGAATTTTGAAATCAAACAACGATATATATGCTTCATTGTGCCCTTTGAATCATTTCAAATTGATTTTTCAAACAAAGTTATGCAAATTAAAAAAAAATACACACCTTTTTCTTGTTTTTTAGGAGCTCGATATTGAAATTGTTGTATCTCTGTAATTTTGGATCTCCAAGGTTTGAAATTTCATCCAGTGGTATCCCTATGAGTCTTCTTTGCAACACCACAATTCTGACTAATATTGGATTCTTTAGGAAAAATTTATGCCCAATATATCACGATGACCTGATTATAGATTGGTTTAGTAGAGCGAACTTGAACAGAATGCCACGTGTCATTGTTTCGACCTTCAGCCCTGAAAATGATATCTAAAAGGCTACAATCCATGCACTTTTAGTCACTTTTTATGAAATTCAAATCTAATGCTCGGAGAGAAAGTTATGGCGATTTTCCCTAGGTCGCCTGTTTGAGATTGAATTTTGAAGCTTGCAAAACCCTAACTTCTTTGGACCATATATATAGTGAACCAAGATATGAAGTTTTTATAGGAATTTCATGAACATTTTGGCTCTACACGGTTGAAATTTCAGCTTTTGAAACTTTGTAGAAAAAGAGTTATAGCGAAAATTCCAAGATGGTCTGTTTGAAGTAGCAGAACCCTAGAATCCAAAGCTCTGATACCAAATGTTATGCAAACATCTCACAAAATAGAAGAAAATATAGATCAACAAATTGAGAAATAGCCTCTTTGATGGGTAAAACTCTTTTACATCACATAAATGAACAATTCTTGAATGATTCAATTGATAAGACCTCCTTGGTACATATAGGAGCCTAAGGGGTTACAATATAATCAAAGCCTACATAACAATAATAATGTAAGAGCACAACAATAACAATAGGAGGCTATACTAACAATAACAATAAGGGGAATACATTAGTATTATAGGGACCTAACAAAGAATTCCATGATCCTACTTCCCTAACTAGAGGAAATTGAAGCATTCTTCGAATTTTTTCCAAGACACCTTTCAGAATCCATGTAAGGGATAACCAATAAACAAGGATAGCTTATAATATTGATTTAATTAACACTAGCCGACCTACATGAGATAACCATAGAAATAACCAAATCTTCAATATTTTCTTAATCTTGGCAATGAGCCATAACTAATCCTCCTTATAGTAGCATTTTGGTTTGAGGTTGAAGCCCAAATATTTCAGGCCCTCTTCTAGTGGTTTGAATGCAAAGGATAGAGTTTGAGTAAGATGATGGATTTCCCATACAAAGAGAGAATGTTCGACATCAAGCTCACCTCTCTAGGGGAACCATTGTAGAAAATGAGAATATCATTGACAAAGAGGAGGTGAGTTAAGGTCAGGGTATGAGAAATGAGAGTAAGATGGAATTCTCCTCGCCTTTTTGACTTTGTTAGAAGGAAATTGAGTCCTTCCGCTACTAACATGAACATGGGAGGGGAGAGGGGGCATCCCTGATGAAGATCTATTTGTGCATGAAATAAAGGGGATGCCAAGCCATTGATTAACATAACAAATGAGACAACTTGAATACAACTCATCACCCATGCAATAAAATCTGGGTTGAAATGAACGTTGGTCAATAAAAGCCTTAGGTAGATCCAGTTGACTCTATTGTAAGCTTTAGACAAGTCAATCTTAATGACAACTCCTTTTAAATTTATAAGTTTCGGACTATGTATACCCTCTTAAGCTACTCCAATTACTTCATGAATCTGTCTCCCCTCTAGAAACACAAATTGTTCTTTGGAGATAGATCTTGAAAGAATGGGTTTGATTCTTAAGGCAATAATTTTTGCCACAACCTTGTAAATGACATTGCATAGGGATATAGGTTAAAAGTCGTCCAAACAAGATGGATGGTATGCCTTGTGTATAGAAGCATTGAAGTTGGAAGCATATGCCTTTCTTTTATGGATTCTTCAATCGCTGAGGAGATCATTTCCAATAGTGCCATAGAGCTCAAGGAAGAATTCAACAATCCATCAATCTGGAGCTGGGCTTTTTCTAAAAGTTGTGTAAAACAATTTTTAGTTCATCTTCTGTGACTTCATTCATGATTGCCTAATATCTCTCTTTTTATACGTGAATAATATAAATTTTTGGTTCTCTTTATTTATCCATTTTATAATATATTAATTTATATAATCAAAAATATTATAAAAATGGGTAACAAAATTTTTTAATGTTATTTGTTTTCCAAGAAAAGAAATATGATGAAAGAAATAAGTTAATTAGCGTAGTTATATAAAATTAAATTGTCGCTAAACATCCATAGACATAAAAAAACCCACTTTATGATACATCTCACATTATCAAATACAAAAAAATCATGAAAATTAACTAAATTATAATTTTATTTTAAATAAAAAACCCACTTTATGATACATCTTACATTATCAAAAGTACAAAAAATCATGAAAATGAACTAAAATATAATTTCATTTTAAATTATTATTAAAATTATTAATTATAAAAGGAATTGATATACTAGTTAAATATATAATCATTTAAAAAATTATGTAACAAGATGCTTAACTATGGAGATTCACCCCCACTTTACTATAGAGATTTTTAAGTTGTAAATAGATTTTGTTAAATACTTTGGTTTAGTAATAACACATATACAAAAAAGATATAACTCATCTTCTTATTACATGTTTATATGATATTTTTTTTAATTAATCAATTTAATTATAAAGACAGAGATGACATAACAAATTTACTTTCAAGATAAATTTCATGTGTGAGTACTATTAAAAATCTTTTATGGAGGTTAAATCCCTACCATCCACCCAATACTTATTGAAAATTAAATTAAAATTTTGGAAATCTTATTCCAAAATAAATAGATTTATCAACATAATTATTGAAGATTTAGAAAAATAAAATTTAAAGTTTTTTTTGTTTTTTGTTTTTTCCACAAAAGAAAAACAAGATTTTTTAAATAAAATTAGTTTTGTAAAAAACATATAATAAAAAATACATCAATCATGGAAATATTCAAGCACATCATTCTAGAAGGATTCCCAAAAGGCTCCACAACTAGCCTAGCAATACCTCTTTCTAAAAGTGAAGACATTAATAATCCTTCCAACTATAGAACCATTATGATCAATCCTTGGTTTGCAAAGCTCTTCAGTAGCATGGTAAAAAATAAAATTATTATGTGGGTAGAAGTAAAAGAAAAGAGGGCAAAAGGGCAAGTAGGTTCTTTGCCAAAAAATTCTACAATGGATCATGGTATCACGTTAAGACACATTACTAAAAAGGCTTGGGGGGACAAAGAACAAGTATTTTGTTGCTTTGTTGACTTCAAAAAGGCATTTGACACGGTCCCTAGAGATAAGTTGTGGCGTAGAATGGAAGAAGTTTAAATTCTTTACATTATATAGTTGTTGTCCATAGGCTTTATGAAGAGTTGAAAGTCAAAATTAGAACTTCACTAGGAATTTCCCAAAGCTTTAGAAGTGACATTGGAATCAAGCAAGGTTGCCCTTTGTCCCCCACCATTTTTGGTGTATATATTGATAAATTGGAAGAGTGATTAAATTCGCAAGGTGGAGATGGTGTTCGGTTGGGGAAGTTTGTGATAAAGCTTATTTTGTATGCTGATGACCTTGTATTGAATACAAAATCAACCCATGGATTGCAGATGCACCTATTTTCCCTTGAGCATTTTTGCAGAGGAGTGGGGATGCAAGTCAATACCAACAAGACCAAAATAATGATTTTCTCTAATAAAAGGAAGCAAATTCAACGCACACTCTTCTTTGAGTATAATATTCTTGAAGAAGTAAATGAGTATAAGTACTTCAGGATTGATTTCAACAAGCTTAATTGGGAGGACTATAGAAAGAACATAATTATAGGAGGGTTGAAAACATTATATGCTCTTCAAAATGGATGTAGAGATGTAGAGTTATGAGATTGGAAAACGACTAAAGTACTTTTTGGATTCCTAATTTGTTCAGTGATACTATATGGGTGTGAATTATGGGCTAGTAGTACGCTCGTCTCAAAATGGAAACAAATTGAGAAAATAAAAAAACGCTTGATCATAAGTAAGTTCAAAATAAAAATTTCGGTTCTTAATGAGATAATGTTGAGTGAAACAAGAGCAACTCACATCGAAACAGTTGATATGGTGCGTCCTCTAAGGTATCTAAAAATATTTGAGCAACTAGGAGTAGGTAGATGGCCTAAAGTTATCTTCAATGAAGTCATGAATGAAAGAAAGAAAACATGGACGAGACAAAACAACAAATGGATGCAAAAATAGGATATCTACCTCTTCCCTCAAATAACAAGGAGTTAAAGAATTTTGTTATGGAGAAGTTCTGTAAGCATATATGGGGAAAAGAGTTGGGAAGAAAGAAGAAGTACTATGTTGAGGAACTCAACCCCACTTGTGATATCCAACAAAAAGAGTACATTGGAGCTATTATTTTGTGGAGAGCAAAGATTCTTATTGCTCAATTAAGAACTAACTCGCATAAACTTTGGTGTGAAACGAGGCGGTGGAAAAGACCTAAAGAAGCTTGGTAAAAATGTGTGTGTACTTTTTACACTTCTAGGGCAGTGGAATAGAAAAAACATTTCATTTGGGAATGTGATGCTTTTAAAGACATGCGAAACAATTATGACAATATGTTAGCATTGACCCCTTGACATTGTCTTTTCAACAAGGGGACTGTTAGAAGGTTAGGCCAGATTATTATTAATTTAATTAAGCAAATATTGAATTGCAAAAAGTGAAAAACAGAGAAACTAAAATCCTATATACTATTTTTAATCTCATAAATGTTAAAATATCATTCATTCATTTTTAAATTAAAAAAAAAAAATTAACATACTTAAAAATTTAATATTTTTATGAATACAAAATTCGAAATTTATATAAATAAAAAATTAAAATTTATAATTTATAAATAAGTTTTTGCTCATTTATATAAAATAATTTTGAAATCTAAAATATTTTAATTAACTTTTAACATTTTTGCTATGAATAGAAAATTAACCTTTAACTTATATGCCGGCATAAAAAACCCCAAAATCTGAAATAAATAAAAATGACGGACGGAAGAAAATTAAAACAATAAGTTTTTTTATCAATTTTTTTTTTGCGTTGTAGTTAACGTGAAAGCAAGAATGAAAAAGCCAAATAGTTAAAATAAGCGTAGTGGTCCATATTCAAATCGAAATCAAGTAGCATAATGCACTCATGTTTTGCTTCATTTAATTAGATATTTTGGGATATGGTTATTATTGAAATTATAAGGATTAAGGCTGGTGTAAAAATATTTTCGTGATAATTAAATTTAAATTTATGAGAAAATGAAACCGAACTGCATACAATCCATCAATTTACTCCACTCTATGTAAACAAAACATTATAATATTATTAAAACATTTTACATAAACGAAACATTATAATATTATTAAAATAGAAGATAAATTGTTATTAATTTGTTGTTATTAAAAAACGGAGTTGTTTATAGAGGTGGAGGAATTGTTTAGAGGACTAAGTTTGTTATTGTTTTTGTAGAGGCGGTGTTTGAATCATATTTTTGATAGTAACAATAGATTCAGAACCATCAAAAACTTTTAGGGCACTTAAAATCTTGAAATTTGCCAAATATAACTCGAATTTACAAAAATTCCAACTAAATTTTATCAAAATATAACCAAAACAAAAAAATCTCATTAAACTACTACTTAAAAAACCATAAAACATTTTGATTATTTTTATAAAATAAAATGTATTTTGTAATAAATATTTGTTTATTATTTTTTTTTATAAAATCAACATTTTATATATATTATGAGTATGATGGTTAAGGTTTTTAGTTTAAAATCTGTGGTTTATGATTATTACTATTTTTTTCGCACGGGTGTTGAAAATTGAATATAAGAGAATTAAATAAAGTTGTAAAAAATGATTGGAAATTTAATATGGTTTTTATATTGACTTTATCATTTTCGAAACATTGTTTTGTTATTATTTTTTATTGGGATTGAAAATTAAGTATAATTGTATTTTTTATTGGGATTGAAAATTAAGTATAATTGTCAAAAAAAAATGATTGGAATTTAGTGGAGCATTAAAATTAACTTTGACACTTTTGAAAATTGTTTGAGAGTTTTGGTATAGTTTAAAGAGAGTTTTTAATTATTTTTTTATATTAAGATTAAAAATATAATTTATGTATTTTGATTATATTAATAAAATAAAGATTTGTGATAGATAATCTCATTATCTCAAATTATGATTTTGATTGTATTTGATATTTTAAATAGTTATAAAATACTTTTTTTTATCATATTTTATATATACCAGAGTGATATGATTTTATTTGTTTGAAGAAAGAATGTTTGAAAGAATTTTGATAATTTATATGCAAATATCAATTTCATGTTTGCAATTTCCTAGTAATCATTTTTATTAAAACAAATATAAACCTACAGTGATAATAATATTAATTATATTGTATAAAAATATTTTATTACAAATATGTTTTTATTTTAAAAAATAATCAAAATAATTTTGTTTTTAATACAACAAATTTAATAAATTTTAAATCTTCTATTTTAATAATATTATAATATTTGTTTACCGTGAAGTGTTTTTATAAATTATTTTTTTTTATAAAAATAATCAAAAATGTTTACAAAGTAATACATTTTATCTTTTATTTAATAATATTCTAATATTTTTGTTTACGTGGATGTGTTTTAATAATATTATAGATGTTTGTTTTTACCCGTGGAGTGGAGGTAAAGAGTTGGTTAGGAAATCGTTTGTTTTACATTTAAGTTACGAGAATTTAATTATTATACGAAAAGATATATCTTGTTTAGATTTATTAATAATACTAGAAGTCAAATATTTTTACACTAGCTTTAATTTTAATAATTTCAATAATATTTTATTAAACACACCATATCCCAAAATATCTAATTAAATGAAGCAAAATATTAGTGCATTATGCTACTTGATTTTGATTTGAATATGGACTATTACATTTATTAGGATTTGAATATGGACTATTACATTTATTAGGTTGATAGGCGTTTTTTCAGCGGAGTTGGGTGAGCAAACATTGTTTACCCAATCAATCACATGTCTCTATTTTCATCTTCGTTTGCCTAATTAAAAATTGACACGTGGCACTATGGTTAGTGATTGTATTCGTCTATTACAATGGTTTTTTTGGACCTGTCCATTACAATTGTTTTTTTGGACCAATCCTTTCTCAACCGGCTTCCCCTCTGGTGTGTTTGTGGCTGCGAGCAATCTCAGCCTAGACAAGTCGTTTATGGGTAGAAGACTGGTTGATATCAACATCGAAATCACTTCCTCTTCACAGCTTGGTATGTCCATACTGGAAGTTCCGCTTATGAGACTTCTTTCTCTCACCCAACACGGCGTTTCTTTGTCAAATTTGGTGTTTTACTCTTCACTTTCAATGTCACCATGGAAATATTCTCATGCCTGTGATTTGGACGCAAGGTGGTTTGGTTTTACCATAGAGTTTTCTCTTATGTGTTTGGCACCAAGTTTGAGCCAGGAAGCATTCCTCTCTAGAAAGGATATTTTTACATTTGCTTTCGGGTCATGAAGGTTATTTACATTTAGGTGATTGCAGTTTGAGGTCCTCTCCCTTCCTTTGTCACAGATAGATGTCTACAGTCAAGGAGATCTATAATTTTATCTTTGGTAATGGCTGTTGGAAGGTCGTTGTTTCAGGTGTGCAAGCATTAATCCTGCTTTAATTTTTAAGTTTCACAGTGGCGGTCAGAAGGCTTGTTAGGGATTTAGGAGTGCTTATATTAGGCGTCTTTCTTTCATTTAAATTAATTTTGGCAATGGCCTTGGGAAGGCTCTGCTTGTGAGGTTTGTAGTTGTGGGCTTACTGAAATCATTAGGGTTTCAAGAAAAAGTTCATTCTATGGTTTAGAGTAATAACGGGGTATGCCATTCTTCCTTTATGAGTTAATATTACTTCTTTTGATCTATTTGTCTATAGTATCTTGCAGATTTTTGAGAAAGAGACACATGATTCTAACGAAAAGGGGATCACAATTTAATGAGGGCTCACCCTCTTAGAAATTAACTCTTTTAGCATATGCTGAATATCGGGTGCCTCTGAAAACTTCTCTGGAAGCACAAGTCATACCCTATGAATATAAACATACAAAAACTGGAACTTCCTTTGATGAGGATGACATACCCCGAGCGGTCAAGAAAGAGTCATCTTCATCAATGGAGTTCACTCATTCTCCTGAAAATCTAAGGGCTTGAATGCAAGATTAGTGTCCGATTAAAGAGTCAGTGTCTTGTGTTATGATTGTATGAGCAACAGTTTGTTAACTTCGACATCCATTTTTTTGATGTTGTGTATAAGGCTTTGGTTATAAAGGAGTTCGAAGTATTTTGGGAGCCCCTCAGGACAACGACATCAGTAGGCCGAGAAGGAGCTCCAACTATGTTTGAAACTGTAAAAGGGAAACCTTCTACTTCTCTTGTTTAAAGTGATTTAAATTTGTCCATATTCAAGGACATTCCAAATGGATTCCTTCTTCCTAATAGGATGCACAAAGAAAAATATCATGGTAGAATTAGATGGCTATGAAAGTGTAATTCAATGTAATTTGGCCCCTAGTTACAGGTATTATTTAATTCTTTTCCGATGTGAGCATTGTTTGGAAGGGAGAAAATTCAAGTTGAAGTAGAGTCAAATTTTCTATCAAATGGGCCTCCATTATCTTTGCGAGTCTTTTGTATATATAACTTATGCTTAAGTTTTTTACCTGTATTGTTGTTGTTAGTAATATGTGATATTTTTAGATTTATATTATATGTCCACTGTTGCTTTGAAACTTGAAACTGGGTAGGAAAGAGTCATCTTTGTCAATGGAGTTCAATGATTCTCCTGAAACTGTAAAGGATTGAATGGAGAAGAAGAGTCTCATTAAAGAATCAATATCTTGTCACAATTGTATAAACAAGTGTTTGTTAATTTCGTAGTTCATTTTTTGATGTTGTGCAGAAGCCTTCAGTTAGAAAGGAGTTCCAAATATTTTGGAAGCCACTAAGGACAAGACCATCAACAGGATGAGAAGAAGCTCCAACTATGTGTGAAACTGCAAAAATGAAGCCTCCTACTTTTCTTGTTGAAAGGGATTTAAATTTGTCCATATTCAAGGATGTTCTAAACCGATTCCTTCTTAATAGGATAGGAAAAAGAAAAATATCATGGCAAGATCAGATGGCTCTGAAAGTGTAATTCAATGGCATTTGGCCCCTATTTACAAGTATTCTTTAATACTTTGCTGATGTGAGCATTGTTTAGAAAGGGAGAAGATTCAAGTAGAAGTAGAGTCATAAAGAAGATTCAAGTAGAAGTAGAGTCATTTTTCTTATCAAATGGGCCTCCATTATCTTTACAAGTACTTTGTATATATAACTTATTTTTTTTACATGTATTGTTGTTATTAGTAATCTATGACTTTTTTATATTTCTATTATATGTCTACTGTATGCTTTGAAACTTGAAGCAACAATTTTTTTTACCATCTTGTTACTTTAGAGTTTGACACAATGAGGAGAATATATGAGAAGTGAATGTTAACATAGAAAATGGGCGTGCAACAGGAGGAAATCACAATATGTTTAATGTGTATTGGATTGAGCCAATGGTTACATCAAAACTAAAAGTAGGTCCATTTATGCATTCCCAAGAGATGCATATAGCACGATAAACCTCTATGTTGATTCATTTCAACCACAGTTTATAACAAGCCCTACCTAACCCTTCAACTCGTGCTAATGATTATATGACCACTTTTTTCCTTGAAAACTCAGGCATCCTCCCTAATGCTAAATATTTCTCAGGGCAGTATAGATGTCTCTTGTGCTACAACTGCGTATCGAAGTACTAAATAGCAGGAATACAAGAGTTTGATCTTGTATTTCATATGTTTCATAAAGTATTAAAAGCTTCATCCTTGCGAAGAGGTATATGGGCCTCATTGGAACTGCTAACCTAATTTGAAAAATAGTCACATATGGATAGGATTCGAAAAGAAGATAAAATCATATTCTTTCTTACATCATGACTTCTATTTGACTAACTTCAGAAGAAATCTAGGAATATGATTTTGTGCATCCTTTGTGCAGGTGGTATTGAGATATATGATATACATGCTAGCATTGGCATTTTCATTGATGCTGATAACACATAATGCATAATCTGTCTTATCGATATGTACAATTTTAAATCTAGAGATTTTAGTTGGTTTTCCTTGATTTTCTTCATCGTGTAGGTATTTGAAACTGCTCTTTTGGATTGTCAAATTTGTTTCAAAATGTATGGTTTCAGCTTTGTACCAATCAATGAATGCGGGGGGCTTGCATCCAATATACCATCATTAGTACTTTCCTTGGATAAGACTGGATCAATTAAGTGGGTATGCCTTCAAAGGTAGCAAAATTTTTCTCTGCACCCTCTCTATGGTGCAAAACTCCTACTAGAATCGCATTGTAATACTCAATCTTGCTATTTTTGTTAATGCCTGAAAACATTTTCTTTAATACTAAAATAGACCATAGTTCATCCATAATTTTCTTAAGGGCCTTCCAGTGTTGGATGATGTGGGATGTTATGTTGTATATGTTCATTCCCAAGCTTGATTGTGTAGATTGATCAGTCACAGTGTGTCATAAATTAAGTGTTTGGAGTTGAAATTGATGTGAGAAGTAAGAATCTCACAACATGTATATGATGAATTTGAGGATTATTTGTCTCCCACCTAGGACAACATTATGATAGGTCACATAAACTTGAAGGATGCAATGGAAAGAGCGATAATGTATGAGGACAAGGAAAGAAACAAGACATACAAGCTCAATGATAAGGTTGTTGTGCTCCTTGTTAGGCCTAGTGGTTGGCGCTTGTTAGAAGCCCATGTTGAGATGTTAGCTCCCTTTACGGCTCCCTTTACGGCCGTCGATGATTTGGAAACCGTCTGCCACCGATTCCAATAATTATGGAAACCATCTGCCGTTGATTAATTTCTTGTTGGGAGCTCCTGGAGTAGTCCATTACTCCCTCTGCAGTTCTCTACCATGTTTTGTGGAACACTTGACACATAGCCAACAAAAGCTTGATGGAAGCTTGGCTATAAATACTTTTGTTTGGTACCCAAGCTCACTACTCAACCCCTTCAGCCTTACACCATCAAATTAGAGTGAGCAGAGCTTGGAAGTGCCACACGGATGAGAGATTTTGGGTGAATTTTGTAAATCTAAGGGCGACGTTTGCAAAGCTGTTCGTCTCTGTCTTTCCACTTTGACTGTTACTCTGAAGTTATGTTACCAAATATTTTCTTCCCATCCTCTTACTAGTGTTGATTTCCCATTACCAAGTTAGTTGACCAAAGCAGAAATGCCCAGCAACTAATCTTCATGATTCTTCGATAGCTTTCAGTGCTATTTTAAAGTCCGCGTTGTCATTTTCTAGCGAACATTTCAAATGCATGTTCTAATTCCTCTATATCATCTCTATTCAATTCTGCTATGGTTTTAGTTCGTTCCATAGTACTGTAATTGATTGAATCAGACTACCGGTTTTGATCGAGCCAACGCCGTCGTAAACACATCAGAAAACAAAAACGGAAGTGGACTGCCTCAAGCGTAGCGAAAAGTCTAGTATCGGAGTGTGAGTAGTATCAATGGCCGGAGGTATGATTTATTGGGTATTAAAGTTTTTTCGATTCTTTTAAGTGTTTATTCTGCATTATAGAATTGTTATTATGCTTACATTTGGTATCAGAGCAATTTTTATCTTTGCCTTGGTGTTTATAGACATGCTCCGTTTGGCTAAATGCCATATTTTGAGAATTTTCTGAATTAAGGCATTTATTTGGAAATATGTCTAATTTTTGCTCAATTTTTATGCTTATAATATTTCTTTGGTTTAATTATATGCAATTTGGATAATTGTTGTGCAAATCTATTAACTATGCTCATATTTAATTTGCATGAATTGATTATTTCTGCTCTAAATAAACATGCTATTTTGGTTGAGTATACAAGACCCATCGTTGAATGTTATGCATGAATATTATAGTTTTATTTATGCAAATTATCATTATTCTCATATCAAACTAATTTTTATGCATAAAAGAAATAAAAGAAACAATGTCTGGTGATCCATATAATTTTTAATTGATTAGAGAATAGCCACAACATCTCTAATTAATTTTTATTTTTATTATTATTTTAATTTAAATTAATTAATTAATTATTATTATTTATTATTATTTTTTTATTTTTATTATTATTTTATTATTTTAATTTTATTTTATGATTGATTAGGATCACATAAAGAATATTTAGACATTAATTGTTAATTAATTATACAGATATAATAAATTTTTTTCCCACAGGAATTTTATTATATTATATATAATTAATTAGGATAAAATATCAAATTATTCATAACTTACCCAGGGATTATGAATTAATAGTTTTATATAAATTTCAAATCTAAGATAGAATTTATATCAAATTATAATCATAATATACCCTTTAGAATTATGAATTAAGTGAATAATTTGATAAATTCTATCATAAAGAATAATTGAATCTGCTTGAAATGAAAATTTAGTCCACAGACAATTTTTATGTCATTAGATTCAATTTTAAGCATGATTTACATTGGTAAAACATGAAATTTTATTTTTAGGCCTCAAATTTAACATAAGCATGTGATCTTTAATTTTATGCAGTTGTACAACCTGCAAATTTCTCTGAAATTCGTTGTGATATCCCTGAACATAAGGGAGATAACTATAAGGTCTGGAAGGAGAGAGTTCTCCTTCATTTGGGGTGGATGGACATAGACTATGCTATTAGGAAAGATGAACCACTAGCACTCACTAATACCAGCACTGCAGTGGACATCACGCTTTATGAATGATGGGAGCGATCTAATCGCCTAAGCATGATGTTCATTAAGACTAAAATTTCAGCTGGTATTCGTGGTTCCGTTGATCAGCATGAAAAGGTCTGAGACTTGCTGAAAGCCATTGATGATCAATTTGTCACTTCAGACAAGGCACTAGCAAGCACCCTAATCATGAAGTTCTCATCCCTAAGGCTCACCTGTGTGAAAGGTGTACGCGAGCACATCATGCAAATGAGGGACACTATGGCTCAATTGAAGAAACTCAAGGTTAAAATATCGGAGTCCTTCCTGGTGCACTACATCCTGAACACCCTTCCGCACTAATACGGACCCTTCAAAATCTCATACAACACACATAAGGATAAATGGTCAATTAATGAACTCATGACCATGTGTGTTAAAGAGGAAGGGTGATTGGTGATGGAACTGGGAGAAAGTGCAATGCTGGCAACGCGTGGAAAGGGAAAATCTCAAGCCAATCAGAAAGGGAAAGGTAAAGTACCTCCCCAAGCTAATATCAAGAAGGATTCCAAGTGTTTCTTCTGTAAAAATAAGGGACACATGAAGAAGGAATGCGCCAAATTTCAGAAATGGCTTGCGGACAAAGGTAATCCAATCTCGTTTGTTTGTTATGAATCTAATATTGTTAATGTCAATATTAACAACTGGTGGATTGATTCAGATTGATTCTGGATCAACAATTCACATTTCGAATTCCTTGCAGGGTTTGCAAAACCTAGGAAGCCAGTGGGAAGTGAGCAAAGCATCTTATCAGGAAACAAGATGGGCTCACATGTGGAAGCTATAGGAACATGCTATTTAACTTTAAGTAGTGGCTTTGTTTTAGAATTAGAAAAGACCTTTTATGTTCTAAGTTTTTCTAGAAACTTGATTTCAGTTTCAAGGCTTGTACCTTTTGGATATTCCTTTAACTTTTCAGAAACATCCTTCAATTTATTTTATAAATCTGATTGTGTTGGGAATGGTATTTTGTCTAATGGTATTTACTGCATTAATTTACAAAACAATGTCACTTATGATTAAATGCATGTTCACACCGGCACTAAAAGATGTGTTATTAATGAAGGTTCCTCTAAATTATGGCACTGGAGATTAGGTCATATATCCATAGAAAGAATTAAAAGATTGGTAAATGAAGGGGTACTTAATACTCTGAATTTTATGGATTTTGAGACTTGTGTGGATTGCATAAAAGGAAAGCAGACCAACAAGTCAAAGAAAGGTGCCAATAGGAGTTCGAACATATTAGAGATCATACACACCGATATATGTAGTCCAGACATGGACTCACATGGTCAGATATACTTCATCTCTTTTATAGATGATTACTCACGATATATGTATCTCTACATGCTTCATAAAAAGAACAAAGCATTAGATGCCTTTAAGATCTTTAAGGCTGAAGTAGAGAAACAATGCGGCAAATAAATTAAGATTGTGAGATCAGATAGAGGTGGAGAATATTATGGTAGATACACAGAAGATGGACAAGCACCTGGGCCATTTGAAAAATTTCTTCAAGAGCATGGGATTGTTGCCCAATACACAGTGCCTGGTTCACCCGACCAAAACGATGTAGCAGAAAGAAGAAACTGAACATTATTGGACATGATGCCGAGTATGCTTAGTAGCTCCAATCTTCCTAAATCCTTGTGGACTGAAGCACTTAAGACGATAGTGTATATATTAAACAGGGTTCCAACCAAGGCTGTTCCTAAAACGCCATTTGAATTATGGAAAGGTTGGAAACCGAGTTTGCGACATATGCGCATTTGGGGATGCCCATATGAAGTGGGAATATATAATCCAAGAGAAGAAGCTGGACCCAAGGACCATTAGTGGGTATTTCATTGGATATGTTGAAAGGTCTAAAGGTTACATATTTTATTGTCCATCTCATAGCACTAGGATTGTGGAATCAAGAACTGAAAACTTTCTTGAAAATGACTTGATCAGTGGGAGCAATCAAACCAGGAACATAGTTTCTGAGAAGGATCATTCAGAATCTCAACCTTTCACCTCAAGTGATAGATTGGTTATTGTTCACAGCACCCCTCAAGTACAAACTAGTGTTGAACAACCAATTGTTGAAGTTCCACAAGCTACTGACAACATTCCAGTAGATCAGGTAGTTCAAGAGTTGCAAAGAACTTTTGAACAACGAGTTGAACCACATACTTCTCAGGAAGATAATGGTACAACATTAAGGAGATCTATTAGACCAAAGAGATCAACAATTCCTGATGATTATATTGTGTATCTCCAAGAATTTGACTACAACATTGGAGCCGAAAATGATCTCGAGTCTTTTTCATAAGCCATGAGTTGCAAAGAATCAGAGTTATGGTACGATGCCATGAAGGAAGAGATGAACTCTATAAAGAGTAACGAAGTCTGGGATCTTGTTGAGTTGCCTAATGGTGCAAAAGCCAATGGATGTAAATGGGTCTTTAAGACAAAGAAAGACTCACTGGGCAACATTGAGAGATACAAGGCAAGACTTGTTGTTAAGGGATTCACTCAGAAAGAAGGAATCGACTACATAGAGACTTTCTCTCTTGTATCTAAGAAAGATTCTTTGCGCGTTATTATGGCATTAGTAGCCCATTTTGACTTGGATTTGCAACAAATGTATGTGAAAATGACATTTCTCAATGGAGATCTAGAGGAGGAGGTTTACATGAAACAACATGAAGGATTCCCATCTAGTGATGGTGAGCAATTGGTTTACAAGCTCAAGAAATCATTATACGGTTTAAAACAAACATCCCGCCAATGGTACTTGAAATTACATAATGTAATTTCTTCTTTCGGTTTTGTAGAAAACATTATGGATCAATGTATATACCTGAAAGTCAGTGGGAGTAAAATCTATTTTCTTGTTTTATATGTGGATGACGTTTTTCTAGCAATCAATGATAAGGGTTTGTTGCATGAGGTGAAACAATTCCTCTCTAAAAATTTCGATATGAAGGATATGGGTGAGGCATCTTATGTCATGGGCATTAAGATCCATAGAGACAGATTTCAAGGCATCTTGGGTCTGTCTCAGGAAACCTATATTAATAAAATTTTAGAGAGATTTAGGATGAAGGATTGTTCACCAAGTGTAGCTCCCATTGTGAAGGGTGATAGGTTCGATTTGAACTAATGCCCAAAGAACGACTTTGAAAGGGAACAAATGAAGAACATTCCATATGATTATGCTGTCGGAAGCCTAATGTATGCTCAGGTCTGCAGAAGACCTGACATTGCATTTGTTGTGGGAATGTTGAGACAATGTCAGAGTGATCCAGGTTTAAACCACTGGAGAGCTACAAAGAAAGTAATGAGGTACCTTCAAGGAACCAAAAACTACATGCTTATGTATAAACGGACAGACAATTTGGAAGTAATTGGCTACTCAGATTCTGACTTTGCTGGATGTGTTGATTCATGCAAATCAACATCAGGATACATTTTTATGATGGCCGGTGGAGCTGTATCATGGAGGAGTGCCAAGCAGACCTTGATTGCCACTTCCACTACGGAATTCGAGTTCGTCTCCTGTTTTGAGGCTATTTTACATGGTGTATGGCTTAAGAGTTTCATTTCTGGGCTTAGAATTATGGATTCTATCTCTAAGCCATTGAGAATGTACTGCGACAATTCAGCTGCTGTTTTTATGGCTAAAAACAACAAAAGTGGGAGTCGAAATAAACACATCGTCATTAAGTATTTAGCTATAAGAGAATGTGTTAAAGAAAAGAAAGTGGTCATTGAGCACATTAGCACTGAGTTGATGATCGCTGATCCTTTGACTAAGGGAATTCCACCGTTGAAATTTAAGGATCATGTAATGAATATGGGACTTGGTTCCATTATGTAGTTTCTCATTGTTTGGACAACGTTATTTTAATGAAATTATTAATTATTGTGATGTTTTCCTCATACTTATGTGCACCTTAATTTGATTTGAGAGAATTCATCTGTGTAGGACCAAGAATAAACATAAGGTTTATTAATTAATAAATTGTTGCCACATAAATTATAATAGAAATAAATACATAGTAATACATGGAAGATAAAAATCGTAATTAGAGGACTTATCGCCATGATTCATGTATCTATTACTTAATACAGATTATCAATGGGTTTTAAGATGAGACATTAGATTGGAAGTATGGACCAAGTGGGAGAATGTTAGCTCCCTTTACGGCCGCTGATGATTTGGAAACCGTCTGCCACCGATTCCAATAATTATGGAAATCATCTGGCGTTGATTAATTTCTTGTTGGGAGCTCTTGGAGTGGTCCATTACTCCCTCTGCAGTTCTCTACCATGTTCTGTGGAGCACTTGACACATAGCCAACAAAATATTGATGGAAGCTTGGCTATAAATACTTCTGTTTGGTCCCCAAGCTCACTACTCAACCCCTTCAGCCTTACACCATCAAATTAGAGCGAGCAGAGCTTGGAAGTGCCACATGGATGAGAGATTTTGGGTGAATTTTGTAAATCTAAGGGCGGCGTTTGCAAAGCTGTTCATCTCTGTTTTTCTGTCTGTTACTCTGAAGTTCTGTTACCAAATATTTTCTTCCCATCCTCTTACTGGAGTTGATTTCTCGTTACCAAGTTAGCTGACCAAAGCAGAAATTCTCAACAACTAATCTTCATGATTCTTCGATAGCTTTCAGTGCTATTTTAAAGTCTACGTTGTCATTTTCCAGCGAACATTTCGAATGCATGTTCTAATTCCTCTATATCATCTCGATTCAATTTTTCTATGTTTTTAGTTTGTTCCATAGTACTGTAATTGATTGAATCAGACTACCAGTTTTGATTGAGCCAATGCCATCGTAAACACATCAGAAAACAAAAAGGGAAGTGGACTGCCTCAAGCGTAGTGGAAATTCTGGTATCAGAGTGTGAGTAGCATCAATGGTCGAAGGCATGATTTATTGGGTATTAAAGTTTTTTCGATTCTTTTAAGTGTTTATTCCGCATTATAAAATCGTTATTATGCTTACATGAGATTGATGGCCAACCTGCAATGAGATTCTTGGTGGATTTTGGTCTTTATTTCTATCATAATCATGCAACATTCCGATTGAAAAATGGAATATCTAGTTCCTTCCTTTATCTACCTAAAATGGAGCACTCCAGGGTTGCATTAACAACATTATCAAAGACATTTCTCAAAAGTTTATGTTATACAGAGTTTTCTATAACATTGTTTTATTCAATTTCCTTTGCCTTTTGTATTTGATTTAGATCATTGTGGCACATCTCCTTAATATGCTATCAAATCTCATTGGAATTTATTTTTCCTTGGCATTTTGTATTTGATTTAGAGCATCATGGCACTGCTCCTCTAGATTTAACACGAGATTTGATTGGAATATAGGGAATCTACACCGTGGAATGTTGTTTTTGAGCATGCACAAGATGCTCTGGGAGTCCCTAGAGGGAGCATTAAAGCAACAACCTTGATCAAGACTCTTCTTGTCGTTTTCCATATGCACGAGATCTTGTGTGAGTTGAGGGATTACTTAATAGGATTGAACTGTGGTAGATGGGATTACATTTTCAGTTATAGTAAGACATTCCATGCCCACCTTAACAAACTTCTTCCATACCATCTTCAAGTTGGGATGACATTCATAAAATAATGTACGAACTATTGACTTTCATATTCCGCCACTCCTATTGGCATTCCTTTGCACCTCTCGGTGCAATTGCTAGTTTTAATTATTTGGCTTTCTCATTGTTGCTTTCACGTTAACTGTAAGGCAAAAAGTTTTTGATACATATAAAAACTTCTTGTTTTAATTTTCTTTCGTCGTCATTTTTATTTATTTGAGATTTTGGATTTTTTTTTGGTGGGTATATAAGTTAAAGGTTAGTTTTTGAGTCATAGGAAAAATGTTAAAATTTAATTAAAGAATTTTAGATTTCTAAATTATTTTACTTTAAATAAGGAAAAAAATATATTATTTATAAATTATAAATTTTAATTTTTATCTATATAATTTTCAAAAAAATGATCCTAAAAATATAAATCTTTTACTTATGTTAACGTATTTTTTATTTTTATTTTTTTAAAAACTAATTTATTTAAAAAATCTAATTTTATTTTTGTGTAAAAAATTTAAATTTTATTTATTTTTATTATTTTATAAAAGATTTCTATATTTTATGTTAATAATCATTTCATTTATTTTGGATTAATACTTCCAAAATTTTAATTTAATTTTCAATAATTATTAGGTGGATGGTAAGGATTTACCTCCATAAAATATTATTAATAATAGTCACAGATTAAATTTATCCTAAAAGTTGTTATGTCCTCTCTATCTTTTTAATTAAATTGATTATTTAAAAAATAACATATAAACATGTAATATGAAGATGAGTTATAGCATTTTTGGACATGTGGTATTACTAAACCAAAGTATTTAACAATGCCTATTTACAACTTAAAAATCTACATAGTAAAATGAGGGTGAATCTCCAAAGTTAAGCATCTTGTTACACATTTTTAAAAAAAATTATATGTTTAACTCGTATATCCATTCTTTTTATAATTAATAATTTTAATAATATTTTAAATGAAATTACAATTTAGATAATTTCATGATTTTTTGTATTTTTGATAATATGAGATGTATCCTAAAGTAAGTTTTTGTTTTTGTTTTTGTTTGTTTTGTTTTAATGTCTATGGACATTTACCAATCATTTAATCTATATAAACTAACCTAATTAACTTATTTCTTTCATCATATTCTTTTTGTGGAAACTAATTGCATTAAAGAATTACTTACCATTTTATAAATATTTTGATTATACAAATTAAATATATTATAAAATGGATAAATAAAGAGAAACAAAATTATATTATACATATATAAAAAGAGATAGATATCAGGGCAATCATGAGTGAAGTCAAAGAAGATGAACTAAAAATTATTTTACACAACTTTCAGAAAGAGCCCAAGTCTAGATGGATGGGTTGTTGAATTCCTCCTTGAGTTGTATGACATTATTGGAAATGATCTCTTGAGGGTGATTGAAGGATCCAGAAGAGAAAGGCATATGCTTCTAGATTTCGATACAACCTTCATTGATCTTATACATAAGGTTGACCATCCTTCTTCTTTGAACGAAATTCGACCTATATCCCTATGCAATGCCATTTACAAGGTTGTGGCAAAACTTATTGCCTTAAGAATCAAACCCATTCTTTCAAGCTTTATTTCCAAAGAACAATTTGTATTTCTAGAGGGGAGACAGATTCATGAAGCAATTGGAGTAGCTTAGGAGGGTACACAGTCTAAAATTTATAAATTTAAAAGGAGTTGTCATCAAGATTGACCTGTCTAAAGCTTACGATAGAGTCAACTGGATCTACCTAAAGCTTCTTGTTATGAAACCAGCTCACAAAAAGATAGAAAAGATAGATAAACGCCTTAGAAATAAGACTGTTTGAGGGCACAACCTCCTTTACATTACACAAATGAACAATTCTTGGATGATACAAATGACAAGACCTCCTTTATATATATAAGAGTCTAAGGGGTCATAATATAATCAAATCCGACATAACAATAATAATGTAAGGGCACAACAATAACAATAGTGGGTTTCTGTGGGGCACAATAATAACAATATGGGTACTACATGGGCACAACAATATAATAAGGGGGTTGCACTAATAATAATAAGGGGTTACACTAGTAGTATAGGGACCTAACATGCCCCTCTCCTTCAAAAAGTGTTGTCCTCAACGCTTGAGTAGTTCTGGATGCTTATGTATAAAATTATCATCCTTCCATGTGGAATCTTCAGCGGGTAAGTTCTTCCACTTGATGAGATACTCTGAAATTCATCGATTTTGTAGTTGTCGACTTCTCGGTTCTGTGAATGCTTCAGGTTCCAATATGATTTTTCCTTCCTTGTCAAGTTTTGGCAATATTGTTGGAACTGGGATCTTCGGTAACTTTTGAATGAGTTCCCACCCTGCTTCGCCATTCTTCCACTCATCCCTTGCTTTTTTTTATCAAATTTGGTTGGATAGTTATACCAACCTCTACCATTTCTGCAACTATATGTTCAATTTCACTTATTTGGGCATATGGATATCTATAAGGCCTAATGTTTGGAGGAACACTTCTTGGAATCAAAATAATAGCATGATCATGATCACGAATACATGGGAGATCTTTGGGAGTCTCAAATACCTTGGAATGATTGTCTAAGACCTTTTGGAGATATGGAGAAATAAATGATTTTGATGTGGGAACCATTAGCAAACATAATTGTTCAATTACGCCTTGTTGTTCTTTCTTTAGAAGAATTTTCATTCCATTAGAGCTGATTATCTTTCCTGGTTTCCCTGTGATACCCCTTAATTCAACTTCCTTTCCTTCCGCATAAAATTTCATGAAAAGTTCTTGAAAATTAAAAGCTATTGTACCCAAGGATTGTAGCCATTGGACTCCTAGTACAACCTCAGCACCACCCATTGGAATGGAAAGCATTGGGCTATTCAATACATATTCTCCCATGGATAGCTT
>APFE031629560.1:17450-46614 GCA_000404065.3 Pinus taeda | reverse complement strand
GACATAACAATAATAATGTAAGGGCACAACAATAACAATAGTGGACTTCTATGGGGCACAATAATAACAATATGGGTACTACATGGACACAACAATATAATAAGGGGGTTGCACTAATAATAATAAGGGTTTACACTAGTAGTATAGGGACCTAACACTTCTATTGACTCACATTGGTTTCAACCCGAATTTCATTTCTTGGGTGATGAGTTGTATTCAAGTTGTCTCATTCATTGTGTTAATTAATGGCTCGTCCTCCCCTTTATTTCATGCGCAAAGAGGTCTTTCTCAGGGATGCCCCCTCTCCCCTCTCATATTGGTTGCAGAAGGGCTCACCCGCCTTCTAACAAAGTAAAAAAGGTGAAGAGAATTCCAGCATACTCTCATTGCTCAAACCTTGACCTTAACTCACCTCCTCTTTGTCAACGACATTATCTTTTTTTTGCAATGGTTCCCCTAGACATATGAGCTTGTTGGAAAACATTCCCTCTTTTTATGGGAAAACCACCATCTTACTCAAACTCTACCCTTTGCATTCAGACCACTAGGAGAGGGCCTGAAGCATTTGGGTTTCAACCTCAAACCAAACTGATATTATAAGGAGGACTAGTTATGGCTCATTGCCAAGAATAAGAAAATATTGAAGAGTTGGTTCTTTCAATGGTTAGCTCATGTAGGTTGGATAATGTTGATTAAATAAATCTTATAAGCTATACTTGTTTACTGGATGTCCCTTGCATGTATTTCGAAAGGTGTCTTGGAATTTTTTTGAAGAATCTGCTTCAATTTCCTCTGGTTGAGGAAGAAGGATCATGGAATTATTCCCTGGGTTAAATGGAACAAATTAGTTATTCCTAGGCTCTTGGGTGGTTTGGGATTAAATAATATCATCTTACTCTCAACAGCCTTAGCTGCTAATTGTGGGTGGAGATTAATCTTAATACATGGCTTATGGATGACTATTGTTACACAAAAATATATTTCCCCGAGTTTGTTAGAAGAGTGGATTAGGAGGGTGGACAAGCCACGAGTGAACATCTCTGTGATTTGTATAGTTGTTCCTCACTCCTTTGAACTCAACAATAGTGGATTGGCATGGAAAATTGGTAAGGGAGACCGGGCAAGAATAAGCCTCAATCCTTGGCTAGGTAGTGGTCAAGGTCATGTACCCCTCCTCTAATTGATTTTCTGAGAGACAAACGTTTCTCCAAACTTACTCATATCGCCAATCCAACAATCATATCAATTTGGAACCAGGGATGGCTTACAATTGATGATTTAGGTTTGGAAGGGGATTTCAGGGATACATGGAATGGTTACTTAAATTCCCTTATAGCTGGTCACTTGAGGTTGACAAATAGAGAGGACGAATTAGTTTGGAGCATTTCTCCTTTTCGATCCTATACCCCCAAATTGGGATACATCACTCTTATGGTTGTCAGAGAACATGTTGTAATCAAGTGGTGGTGGAAGGTGCTATGTAAAGCTAAGTTCCCAACCAAATTTAAACTTTTCATGTGGTGTCTGCTAGAAAACAAGGTCCCCACTTGGGACATCCTCCAGAAAAGATTTATGGTCGGACCAAGTTTGTGCTTTCTATGCAAAAATGATGAAGAAATTGTAGAGAATATCTTTATGACATGTCCACTTTATCAACAAGTATGGTATGTTTTCAAATAGGCCTCGGGCCACTCTAGGGTATGGGAAACAAAGGATTTAGAGGGGACCTAGAGGAATTGGCTCTCTAATCTGTCTTATTGGACCTTCAATTGTTTTCCCCTAATCATTAACCTGGGGTTATGACTAGCAAAAAATAGAGCCATTTTCTAGTAAACAACTTTTATCCTTGAACACATTGTCGTGGAAGCCCTAGCAATCATGGAACACTTCTGCAGGAAAAAGGTGTAGCCCCTCTCAAAGTAATTATTGCATAAAATCTCGATCATTCTAAACCCTGGGTTTCTTTTACAGAGCATCAAGCAACTCAAGGTAGAACAATGGAGAGGGATTCATTATTTTTCTTTTTGAGTCTCATTTTTTCATGTCAAAATGGGTTTTGGCACAAGGTCAAATAACAGGGAAAAAATAATGGCTTGCAAAAACCTACTTCTTTTTGCTTTAGCAAAGGGTTGTTCACAAATCTAAGTTTATGGAGATTCAATGCTTATCATAAATTGGCTAAATAACACATAAGCATGCAGAAACATTATACTCCTTCCTATTTTGGAGGAGGCAATTTGACTTAAAAACTCTTTCAATTTTTTCTCATGCTCTCACATCTACAAGGAAAGGAACAAAGAAGCAAGTTGCCTCTCTAAAGAAGGATTGCTGATGGATGAAGTTCCATGGGAGATTTTGGAACAACATGATGGTACTTATAGCTATGCTTTTTATCATAGGCCATACAGGGAATTCCTTTCAAGGGCAACAAGTATATAATTTTTTGCAACAATAATTCAATTGTTTTATGAACAATTTTTATGCTTTACTTTTATCTAGAAATTATGATATTTTTTTTGGAAAAAAATAAAAAGAGATCGATATAGATATGTTTATTAAAAATACTACACTAATTTTTTTAAATAATAATAATCTTATTCACTGAGATCTATCCATATTATTAAGTATGAAAAATGAGACATCACATTTTTTTTTCCTGAGGAAATATCCAAGCATATCCACCCGAAGGGATCACTTCCCTTACCATTGGTCACATTAGGCCGACAAATAGAGAGGATGAATTAGTCTGGAGCATTTCTCCTTTTGGATCTTATACCCCCACAAGGATACATCACTCTTATGGTTGTCAAAGAAGATGGTGTAATCAAGTGTTGGTGTAAGGCACTATGGAAAGCTAAGTGCCTAGAAAAATCCAAACTTTTCATGTGGTGTTTGCTGGAAAACAAGGTCCCCACTTGGGACATTCTTCAGAAAATATTTATGGCTGGGCTAGGCTGGTGCTCTCTATGCAAAAATTATGAAGAAACTGCAAAGCATATCTTTATGACATGTTCATTTTATCAACATGTACGGTATGTTTGCAAATAGGCTGGGGACCACTTTGGGATATGGGAAACAAAGAATTTAGAGGGGGCCTGAAGTAATTGGCTATCTAATCTATCTTTTTTGACCTTCAAAGGTTTTCCCCTGATAATTAACTGGGGGGTATGGCTAGGACAAAACAAAGCCATTTTCCAGGAAAAATCGTATATCCCTGAACATATCGTTGTGGAAGCCCTAGCAATCTTGGAAGACTTTCCTAAGGAAAACGGTGCAACCCCTCCCAGTGTAATTAATGCAGAAAATCTTAATCATTCTAAACCTCGGGATTCTTTTTACGGAGCATCAAGGAACTAAGGTTAGAATAGTGGAGGGTGCTTCATTCTTTTTCTTTTTGAATCTCATTTGTTTAATGTCAAAATGGGTTTTGGCACAAGGTCAAATAACAAGGAAAAAATCATAGCTTGCAAAAACCTACTTCTTTTTGCTTTAGCAAAGCGTTGTTCACAAATCTATGTTTATGGAGATTCAATGCTTATCATAAATTGGCTAAATAACACACAAGCATGCATAAATATTATACTCTTGCCTCTTTTGGAGGAGGAAATCTGGCTTAAAATCTCTTAATTTTTGCTCTCACTTCTATAGGGAAAGGAACAAAGAAGCAAACTTCCTCTCGAAAGAAGGATTGCTAATGGATGAAAGCCCATGGGAGATTTTGGAACAACATGATTGTTTTTTTTTTTTAGGGCCATATAGGGACTTACTTTCAGTGGCAACAAGTATATAAATTTTCCGTAGCAATACTACAATTGTTTTATGAAAAAAATTCATGCTTTACTATCATGTATACATCATTTTTTCACTCTCTACATAACATGTTATAGTTGATTTCATGTTTTTCTATAAATCTAGTCAAAGATGGCTCAAACTATAAAATGTCGATATATGTATTTTTGATAAACATGTCAAAAAGGGCTCCTGACCCTAATCCAGTTTTCTCTCTTTTGAATGCACTCAACATATGCATATACATAATGTAATTTTATCGTTTTCATAAATGAATGAATTTATGGTTTTTTTCCTTTTGGGAATATATATATATATATATATATGCTACACTAAAAATATTAAAATAATAATAATAATCTTATTCACTCAGATCTATCCACATTATTAAATATGAAAAATGAGATATCACATTTTTTCCCAAGGAAATATCCAAGCATATCCACTTGAAGGGATCACTTACCATTGGCTTATTAGCAAAGCCTAACCCTAAGTGCATCAAGGAGAATTGACCCTATGAGTTGCCATAGTGAGGGGCTTTAGCAACAAGAACTCGACCAATTGAGCTAACCCCTAGGGCTATAAATGTGATATCACGTTATTATACATACATTGATATTATCATCTTAAAAAAAATAAAAAATAAAATATTACTAACCTTTTTAAAAATATATGGTGTACTAAAATTAAAATAAATAAATAATTTTTTAATAGAAGTAAAGATATCTATTTTTTGCATCAAAAGGAACTCTCTAGGATGTTGTAATGTCTTGTTATGTTATGTAATGTGTTTTAGGTTCGATAATTAAACTATAAAAATAAAATTAGCAATTTATTTGCACCTATTTTTTGAGTGAAAAACTTGAGGAAAAGTTTCAACATGGAGAGATTTGATTCCTCTTGGTGCTTGATAGATCTAAGGTTAAGATCAATCTAGTATATTGAGATTTGATTCCTCTTGGTGCTTGATAGATCTAAGGTTCACATATTATATTATATTAATATATATAATAATGGTTTGCAGATTTCCGTGGTGTGGTTTTTGAGGTTCAGAATTTGGATATTCCACAGTCTTCATTTTCTGTTGTTTACGTTTCAAGTCTAGAACAAGACTCATCATCAGGATTGATTTACAAAGAAGAGAAATGCGAGTTATAAATATGATCAAGGAGTTGTAAAGTCAAGCCGACCATTTGCTGAGCTGCTCAAATGCCTTATGGTTTTGCTGGTTATCTAATCTGTGTTTAATGCAAGAAAAATATGGAGTCAGATTGGAATCGCGGCACTGCTCAAGGAAGGTTAGATCGGATTCCCTTCTTTGTATCTTAACCCTTGTCTTTTCGAGATCATGGACCTGTTTCCAGGTTTCCCCTCCGTATAGGGTAACAATAATGGTTTGCAGATTTCTATGGTGTGGTTTTTGAGGTTCAAAATTCAGATATTCCACAGTCTTCATTTTATGTTGTCTACATTTCGAGTCTAGAACAAGACTCATCATCAGGACTGATTTACAAAGAAGAGAAACACGAGTTATAAAAATGATCAAGGAGTTGTAAAGTCAAGCCGACCATTTTCTGAGCCGCTCAAATGCCTTATGGTTTTGCTAGTTATCTAATCGTTGTTTAATGTAGGCAAAATATGGAGTCAGATTGGAATCACGACACTGCTTAAGGAAGGTTAGATCGGATTCCCTTCTTTGTATCTTAACTGTAATGACCCATCTTTAATATAAAGAGCACAAGAATATTAGCATGTATACAATGCATGCATATGATAGCTACATATGCATGTATTGCATGTACTGCACTATTATATATATTCTAAATTAACTATAAATATTGAATATCACGACATTGCTTCAAATAGAAGTTACACCCTCACCCATCACCATATATATTGCAGAATGTGTTATAATTAAGGCGAAAATACCCTAAATAATTTTAATAATATAAATTTAAAAGTATAAAGTAAATTTGGTTATAAAGAAATAAATGTAAAATTTAAATTACTTATAAATATGGTTATATATTTATATATCCCATAATATTAAATTAATAGATTATTAAAATGCGAAATTTAAATCAAAATAAAATAAATATTATAAACTAAGGATATTTAAAGAAAATTAATAAAAAAAATCCAAAAGGTAAACTAATACTTGTTAATATTCCTGTAGTTTTGGTCAGATAGAGTTACACGTTACAAGGTAAGGTGTCACCATGTAGGGAGCCAAGAAATGATACATAAATACATAAGAGGAGCATGAGAAGGGGGGCGGGGGGAATATACAGAGAACGAGGGAGAAAACAAATCTGTTTGAGGGATAAGCCAGGGGCTTGATTTTGGAACTAAAAATTGGAAAATCTTCAGATGTTCTTGGAGTTTTGGGCACGAAGGCTAGCAGACTTCCTTTTCGAAGTCCTCTGGATCTGGGAACCGCAGAGGTTGACCCAAATAGGCAAGGAGGAATCGGTTGGTTTGGTAATGGAACCAGAAAACTTGGAGCAATGTGACCAACACCAGATGGGAGAATCAGGTACGCAAATGCAGTTAATTTGATAGAATTTTACATGAAATCTGTCCATCTTGTTAAATTTTAGTAACAATTATTACATTTGGCATTTACAAGAAATCTGTCAATCTTGTTGAATTTTAATATCAGTCCTTACATTAACCCTTGTCTTTTCGAGATCACAGGCCTCTTTCCAGGTTTCCCCTCCGTACAGGGTAACAATAATGGTTTGCAGATTTCTGTGGTGTGGATTTTGGGGTTCAGAATTCAGATATTCCATAGTCTTCATTTTATGTTGTCTACGTTTCGAGTCTAGAACAAGGCTCATCATTAGGACTAATTTACAAAGAAGAGAAATGCGAGTTATAAATATGATCAAGGAGTTGTAAAGTCAAGCCGAACATTTGCTGAGCCGCTCAAACACCTTATGGTTTTGCTGGTTATCTAATCTATGTTTAATGCAGGAAAAAGATGGAGTCGGATTGGAATCGTGACACTGCTT
Organism: Pinus taeda; assembly: GCA_000404065.3. Classification (NCBI taxonomy): domain Eukaryota; kingdom Viridiplantae; phylum Streptophyta; class Pinopsida; order Pinales; family Pinaceae; genus Pinus; species Pinus taeda. The sequence goes on along the minus strand of APFE031629560.1, from coordinate 39,811 downwards.
AAGGAAGGTTAGATCAGATTCCCTTCTTTTATCTTAACCCTTATCTTTTCGAGATCACATAACTCTTTTCGGGTTTCCCCTCCGTACAGGGTAACAATAATGGTTTTCAGATTTCTGTGGTGTGGTTTTTGAGGTTCAGAATTCAAATATTCCATAATCTTCATTTTATGTTGTCTACGTTTCGAGTCTAGAACAAGACTCATCATCACGATTTATTTACAAAGAAGAGAAACGCGAGTGATAAATATGATCATGGAGTTGTAAAGTCAAGCTGACCATTTGCTGAGCCGATCAAATGCCTTATGGTTTTGCTGGTTATCTAATCTGTGTTTAATGTAGGAAAAAGATGGAGTCAGATTGGAATTGCGACATTGCTTAAGGAAGGTTAGATCAGATTCCCTTCGTTGTATCTCAGCCCTTGTCTTTTTGAGATCACAGACCTCTTTCCAGGTTTCCCCTCCATACAGGGTAACAATAATGGTTTGCAGATTTCTGTGGTGTGGTTTTTGAGGTTCAGAATTCAAATATTCCATAGTCTTCATTTTATGTTGTCTACGTCATAGTCTTCATTTTATGTTGTCTATGTTTCGAGTCTAGAGCAAGACTCATCATCAGGACTGATTTACAAAGAAGAGAAACGCGATTTATAAATATGATCAAGGAGTTGTAAATTCAAGCCGACCATTTGCTAATCCACTCAAATGCCTTATGGTTTCACTGGTTATCTAATCTATGTTTAATGCAGGAAAAAGATGGAGTCAGATTGGAATCGCAACACTGCTTAAGGAAGGTTAGATCGGATTCCCTTCTTTGTATCTTAACCCTTGTCTTTTCGAGATCACAGACCTCTTTCCAGGTTTCCCCTCCGTACAGGGTAACAATAATGGTTTTCAGATTTCTGTGGTGTGGTTTTTGAGGTTCAAGATTCGGATATTCCAGAGTCTTCATTTTATGTTGTCTACGTTTCGAGTCTAGAACAAGACTCATCATCACGATTGATTTACAAAGAAGAGAAACGCGAGTGATAAATATGATCATTGATTTGTAAAGTCAAGCTGACCATTTGCTGAGCCGATCAAACGCCTTATGGTTTTGCTGGTTATCTAATCTGTGTTTAATGCAGACAAAAGATGGAGTCAAATTGGAATCACGTCACTGCTTAAGGAAGGTTAGATCGGATTCCCTTATTTGTATCTTAACGAATTCAATCTCTGAGCGTGGCCTTTTCCTTCGGCTCCCGGGGCCTCCTGCTCCCGGGGCTTGCTGCCCTCAATTGGCATGCGATGGATCATGTGAAGCCTCCTCCTGAGGGTGCATCGATCCTTGTCTCATCTACTAGAGCTTAAGCTCAGCTGGGAGAAAATGCGGAAGATTTTGCCTCTCTGATCTCCTCCTTGGGACCGTCTCGTTCCAGACCGTCCATATCAAAGTTTGTTAAGACTATTGATGAAATACCTGAAATAATCCTTCCTCCCTCCCTTCCTCGCCGCGCAGCTCTATCCCTCTCTGAACGAGGTTTGTTGGGTCAGTTTATTGGTCTCTGGCCATCTCCCCATTCAGTCCTCAAATGGGTAGAAAGAAATTGGGCATGGGGAAAATCTCCATCAGATTTTTTGGAAGAGGATATTTTACCTTCCACTTTGAAATGAAAGAGGACATAGATTTAATCTTCAAAAACAGGCCATATTTCATGGATTCAAGAGGGATTTATCTCAATAGATGGACTTTGGACTTCGATCCAGAGTTGGACGTGTGAAATGCAGTGCCAGTATGGGTGAGGCTTCCACATCTTCCTCTACATTGCTGGGGAGATGAATTTTTTAAAGCAATAGGAAATGTTGTGGGGAAATATATCGACATAAGTGAACCAAAGGAAAAAATGCATGCTTGTGCGAGAATATGTGTAGAAGTAGATCTGGGGAAAGGACTTCCGGAAGCAGTCAAGATCAAAGTGGATAGGTGGGTTCACATTCAACAACTGGACTATGAAAAAATTCTATTCAAATGCAAGGTATGTCATGAATATGGTCACTTTGAAAATATATGTACTAAAAATCAGGAAATAGAAGAAATAGAAAACCAGGAACCAAAATGGGAGCAGGTCAAGAAGAAAAAGTCAGCAACCAAACCCAAACCCTCTTCAGTTTCCATTCTCCCTCCCTCGTCCCTCCCCCTCTCTCCCCGTCATCCTCTCCTTCCAGGCCTATTTCATCTAAAGGCCCCCCCTCCCTCTGCCCCCATCCCTCCGTCTTCTATCCCTCCCCCCTTATAAGATCTTTTGGTCTCTAATCCCTTTGGCTCCGTTATGGACCTTGATCTCCCCTCCCCCCCCCTTACTACCCCCCTCTTCTACCCTTCCCATCTAACCCCTCCCCTTCCTTTCCTATCCCCTCCCAAAGCCCTCTCCCCTCCTCCTCCGATCGAATAATCACTCGTACCCTCTCCAAAGAGATCCTCTCCTCTCTCGACCACCCTAAAAGGGTAGGTAGAAAAACCAACAGAGAAATTAGAGATGAAGCTGCAGCAAAGGAAATGCCTCTGGGCACCCAACAACCTCTGGATACTTTCTTGGAAAAAAATAAGGAGAAAATCGCCCACCCTAATAGAGGGAAAGGTCCCTCTACCCATAACATTAAGTGATAATGAATATAGTCTCCTAAAATTGTAAAGGAATGGGAAGTATGCCAAAAATTAAGGCAATGAAAGATTTAATAACCTCAGAGAAACCATATATCTTTATGATTCAGGAGACAAAGACAAATGAAAAGGAAATGGAAACAATGATATAAAAAACAAAAAATTATCAAGGAACCTCAATTCCAGCGATCAAAGCCTCACGAGGAATTTACACACTATGGAAAACTGAAAATTGGGAGCTCCTTCAACAAAAAAAGGAGTTGCATCAGATAAAAACAGACTTGGTAAACAAAAAAACAAAAGAGAAATATTTTATTATAAATATTTATGCCCCAAACGACTATACGGATAAGGAAGTCTTCTGGTCCACCTTAAAAAATTATCTTATGCAGGACCAAATCAGAGGCATAATCGTAGGAGGAGATCTCAATATGGTATTGAGCGCAGAGGAGAAATTCGAGGGAATATACAACGCTGATCCATATAGGAAAATGTTAGAATCTATTATGGAAGCATGCAAATCAATGGACATGCCTCCTAGCAATGGAAAGTATACATGGAGCAACAAAAGAATTGGGAAAAATAACATAAAGGAAAGGTTGGATAGATTTCTAATACAAGACAAAATTTCCAATGCCTTCAACGAGATAAAATCCAAAATCATCCACAATATAACACCAGATCACAAACCGGTGGCTCTCACCCTTGGGAAGTTAGACAATCTTGGCCCAGTTCCTTTTTGATTCAACTCCACTTGGAACAACAGTGAAGAAGTTAAAAAAATCATTGTTGAAGTATGGACAAAACTAATTACTGGCTCTCCTAGCTATGTTTGGGAGACTAAATTGAGATCCCTGAGGAGAGAGCTAAAAGATTGGGCAAGGATTAACAAACTAGAAACACAAAAAAGAAAGCTAGAAATAACAGAAAAAATTGATAGAATCCAAGTGGAAAAAGAGCAGCAAGAGGAATCGCAGGAGAGAATATGGCAGGAAAAACAAGCATATTGGGAGATGTATAGACAAAACATAAAAGAAGAAGAAGAGTGGTGGCTAAAATCACGAAGTCTATGGCTCAAAGCAAGAGACAAGAGAACAATCTTCTTCCATAATGCGACCAGGATAAGAAGAAATCAAAACCAAATAGACAACATAAAAGATAACAAAGGCAAAGAAGTCAGAGGTCAAGATGAAATAAAGAAGGAGGCTTACAGATACTATAAAAATCTATTATCATCCCCGACATCAAATAACGAGTATGAAGATTATCTTCAACATATTCCCAGGAAAATCAGTGAAGCAGAAAACAATGAACTCACAAGAGCAATTGCAGTTGTTGTTTGGGATTTGCATCCGAATAAGGCCCCAGTCTTTGATGGGTTCCCTATTTCCTTCTATAAAAACAATTGGATCATTATTAAAAAATATTTAATAAGAATGATCAGAAATGTCTTTGGGAAATTCAAGATTGGAGGATTCACAAACTCTTTCTTCCTTTCCCTTGTTCCAAAAGAGTCAAATTCCAACTCCTTCAGTAGATTTAGGCCCATTTCTCTGTGTAACTCCTCCTACAAAATCACAATTTTTTTTTGGCAAAAATAATAAAATAATTGATTCCAGAAATAATATAAGAAAACCAAGGAGGATTTGTCCCAAAAAGACAAATCCTTGACAACATTCTAATAGTGCAGGAAGCTTTGCACTCTAGCCTTATGAAAAAAGAAAAAGGAATGATTGTCAAGCTCGACATGGCTAATGCATTTGATAAGGTCAACCTGGGTTTTCTTTCTGCTGTCCTACAAAGATTTGGTTTCTCAAAAAAGGCAATATAAATAATAAAATCTTGTATTGTGGGTCCTTGGATTGCACCATTGGTCAATGGAAGATCAAGTGAATATTTTCAGAGCTCAAGGGGGCTTCGCCAAGGCTGTCCTCTCTCTCCTTTATTATATATTATAATGGAAGACTCACTAAGCAGAAGCCTTGAGAAATGCATACAAGATAGGACTATCACATGATTCTCAATCTCTCCTGAAGTTAAAAGCATAAACCACTCCCTATTTGCAGATGACACCTTGGTCATGGGAGAGGCCTCCTACATAATGTCAAGAAGAATAAAAAAGGTACTAAACAATTTTTTGGAAGCCTCTGGAGGACTACTAAATAATCAGAAATGTAGAATCTTTGGATGGAACACAACCTCTCGCACTCTCCAAAAAATCTCAGAAATTCTGGAAATCCCATTTCAAGAAAAATGGGTCCATTTCCAATATCTTGGACTCCCGATCTCAAAAGAAAGCGTGAAGACTGAAATATGGAATAAGTACATTAAGAAAATGAAACAAAAAGTGCAAAGTTGGGGTATGATCTGTCTCAATATGGCAGGAAGGGTGGCACTAATAAAGGCCCTACTCACAACTCTCCCAATTTACCAGTATGCAACAATACTAGCCTCGACAAGTATACACAAAAAAATTGAGCTAGTAATCAGGGGGTTCTTATGGCAAGGAGGTAGAGTGGAGACAAATAAGAACAACCTTGTGAAATGGAATGAAATAACTCTATAATAAGACTCCCAGGGATAATGAACTTGGCTCTAGGAGCAAAAATAACATGAAAATTTATAACAGGAGAGAGTAGCTGGTGGAAGCAAATCCTAGAAGAAAAATACATGAACCACAATAGAACCCTATTATTGAGAAAAGGTTATCTAATCAGGCCCTGCTCCTAGGTCTAGAGTTTGATTAAAAAAAATGTTTCCTTCATCAAAGAAAACTCTTCTAAGATCCCTGTTAATGGTAAACTCATCAAAATATGGAAGGGTAGAATAATGGGAAATCAACCTATAGCCTACCAAGAAAATATTAATGATTTAAGAAGATGGATGACAACAAAAGGAATCATTAATCTAGATGACATATCTCTTTGGAGAGATGGATAATGGGGAGATTGGATGATTATCAACCTCCCTCATGGCCTTGTCCCTCAATGGAAGTCCCTAATCACACATCTTAAGGGGGCTGCTCCACTAAGTCTAGAATCAAAAGATTCCCTTCGATGGGATCCTAATGGAGGGGACTTCTCAGTCAAATCTAGATATGCTACTTTACATCAACATGGAAATCGAGACTGGGATTACTAGAGGGAGGCATTGAAAATTGAAACACTGCCAAAAATCAAAGTTTTCATGTGGACGCTGCTCAAAGGCAAAATATTGACTGCTGATAATCTTAAAAAGAAAGGACATGAAGGCCCATCACACTGTGTTATGTGTCAAGGAAGTGAAGAAAATATTCAACATCTTTTTGTGGGATGCCCCTTTGCTAGGGCCTGCTGGAAAGGGCTTGTTAGTCCCTTGGAGGTTAGTATTCTACAATCGTTGCCTTTACATGAAATTCTATCAACCTGGGGGAAAAAATATCCATATTCCTTCAAAAATAAAGAAACCGTAAAAAGATATTGGTTGAGTTTTCCCTCATTTATGTGCTGGCAAATTTGGTTAGCAAGGAACGAGGGGATCTTTAAAGATTGCACCCCAAATACCAGAACAATCCTAGCTAAAAATTGAAGCATGTCATTTGAATTCATCAACTCTAAAGGAGTTAGAGAAATAGATGTCAAACACATGCAACACAAGGAAAGAGTCTGGGTTGAATTCGCGATGAGCAAGTAACAAAAAATACATATCAAAAAATCACCTAATAGCATGCAGAAATAGAAAATCAAAATTAAAAAATAAGAGTTCAAAACATGGACATAAAATTTAAATAGGCCCTGCTTACTGTTTGATGGTGCTTCTAAGTCCAACCCAGGCAAGGTTGGAGTGGGAGGTATACTTTTTTTGACCTAGGAGGGAAAAATCCTATTACTTATGAAAGGGGATTAGGAGAACTATCGAAGAGTAGGGCAGAAGCATATGGCCTCATCTTGGGAACAGAAATCTTAAGGCGACGAAGTATGAAGAATTTGGTCATAACCGGGGACTCTTCAATAATAATCTATTGAATTGAGACTTCTATGATCCATATCAAAATTTTGAAGATTCTTCGGCGAAAATCACATAGAGAAATTTTTGTCGACGCGTTTCGAACCCACCAATGTGGTTCATTGTCAGGACAAGTTGAATGAGCAGATCTCGCTTTGCACCTTAAATATATAGGGTAGAATATCCAACGACCCAATTTTCTAGATAAGGTAACGACTAGATTTCACTGGATAACGACTAGTTTGACAATGATAAGGGGTATAAATTATATATTTATTTAAATTAAAATGTAAGTGGACGATGTTACAAATATAAAATAGAATACATAAATTAATATATTATAATCAGTAAATCATAAAATAAATTAATTGTAAATATATTTATAAATATTATTAATTTAAATGTCTAGACTATAAGTATAAATAAATTAATTAAATTGTTAGATAAAAATATAGTCAGTATAAAAGCTAAATAGAGAATAGTAATTATATTTAATTAATATAGAGAAGGAACATATATTGTAAATATATATAAAATAAATTAAATTTTATATTCCATGCAAAGATTTTTCAAGAGTATAGCAAATTAAGAAATCAAGTTGTTAGAAAATATTACATATAAAAAATTCATTCATGGTCTATTAAGGAAAAAATAAATTATATTAATTTTAAATAATTAGATTAATTAAATAAAATAAAATTATAGACAAAGAGTTAAAATAAATAAATATAAAATAATAAATAAAATAAATAATAAAATAAATAATAAATAAATAAAAAAGATAAATATAAAAATAAAGAAATAAAAAAATAAAAAAAATAATTAATAGTTAAATTATTCATATAAAATAGATTAATTTTAAATTAATTTTGTAAATTTCTATAATTACCTTTAAAATAATTTTTGTAAATTAATTATAAAATAAATTAAGTTTAAATTATAGTCAAAGAAGCTTCACATACAAATATTTAAGAAAAATAAAAATAAAAATAAAAAATAAAAAATAAATAAAATTACCATATTAAAAATTAATTAATCTAAAATTGAAAGGAGGGGAATAAAGAAAACGACTAGGAGGAGAGGGCTGGGACCGAGCAACTACTTATGTTCCAACCATCCTCTCTATTGAGATTGTTCGGTGTTTTTTCAATCTCAAGGGCTTCCCTAAATTTCCGGTGATGGAATTGCGACACTCTAGCAATCACACTAGCTTCCTCGATGCAGACATGATGATTGATTTTCTCCGCATGCTCTGCTAAAGTGGAAGACTTAGTTCTCATATGCTTGAGGTCAGCTGCGTGCTCACTAATCCTTTGATTAATGGAGCGACCAGTCTCACAAATATAGGGGGTCCCACATGAACAAGGAATAATATAAACCCCTTTCATGTCCTCGGGGTCAATAGGATCCTTCACATATCTGAGGGACTTACAAACGGTGTTAAGAGGTCTAAAAGTTGCGGGGACATTATACTTCTTAAGAATCCTCGCAATCTTATCTGTGGTCCCTTGAACAAACGGAAGATGGACACTAGGAATCCGCTCTTTAGGCCCTCTTCTGGTTAACGAATTCTTAATTGCTTTGAGGAAAGCCTTTTGTCCCAAGTGTCTGCTACAACCGTTCTCAACAAAGACATTAAGGAGATGGGATTTCTCCTCCTCGAAGATCTTTTCATCAGAGATCCTTAAGGCACGAGTTGCAAGGGTGTTGAGAACCCCCAACTTCTAGGCCGGGAAATGGTGGGAACTAGCATGAAGATACTGTTCCGTATGAGTTTTCTTATGAAACACTCGGTGGGAGAGGGAACCATCCTTATTCTTAGAGATAAGAATATCAAGGAAAGGGAGGCAACCATCGAATTCTTGTTCCTTAGTGAATTTAATGGCCGAGGATTGACTATTGAGATGATCGAAGAAGAGATCTAACTACTCTTGGCCATGAGACCATATGACATTAGTGTCATCTACATACCTTTTCCAAATCTTGGGCAGGAGACAGGCTGAGTTCAGAGCCTTATGTTCAAAATCTTCCATAAAAATATTAGCAACCACAGGGGATAGGGGTGAGCCCATGGCAACCCCACAATTTTGCTCAAAAAACTCACCTTCAAAACTGAAAAAGGTTGAGGTGAGGGAGATCTCAACTAATCAAGCGGTATCAGGATCGGTTAGACGATTGATCACATCCATGGCCTCATTTATAGGGATGCAAGTGTAGAGGGAAACAACATCAAAACTGACTAGAATGTCTCCGAAGTCCAGCTTGATGTCCTTGAGCTCCTCAATAAAGGAAGCCGAGTCTTTAACGAAGGACCCTGTATGACCAACTAAAGGTTTAGTTTCAAGGCAAGAAACTTTGCAAGAAGATAGGTAGGACCTCCAATGGTGTTGACGATAGGCCTAAGGGGAGCTCCTTCCTTATGAATTTTAGGGAGCCCATAGATTCTAGGCGTGATAGGATTGCTCTCAATGAGTTTATGGTGTAGGGGACTCATTGAGTCACTAGATTTAATGGCAAGGGCCACAATCCCGGAGATCCTCTTTAATGGGTTTTTGGGAAGCTTCTTATAACTACCGTTATTATGAAGATGATCTAACATTTTATTGTGGTAGCCTTCCTTGTTAAGAATGACAACAACCCCACCCTTGTCAGCGTTCAAAGGATTAGTGAGCACGCAGCTGGCCTCAAGCATATGAGAACTAAGTCTTCCGCTTTAGCAGAGCATGTGGAGAAAACCAATCATCATGTTTGCATCGAGGATGCTAGTGTGATTGCTAGAGTGTCGCAATTCCATCACCGGAAATTTAGGAAAGCCCTTGAGATTGAAAGAAGGCCGAACAATCTTAATGGAGAGGATGGCTGGAAGATAAGTAGTTGCTGAGTCCCAGCCATCTCCTCCTAGTCGTTTTCTTTCTTCCCCTCCCTTCAATTTTAGATTAATTAATTTTTAATATGGTAATTTTATTTGTTTATTTTTTTCTAAATATTTATTTTTTTTCCACTGGAAAAATCTGTAACTTTCATTAATGGTTAGAAAATTACATTGATATCGCTATGAATATGCTTGAGGTCACTGTGTATACAGCGTGCCGATTTGCCATCATCAAAATTAGAGATCTGTTCAAACTTAAGATGTTCCACGCAGGGTCATCTTAAATTTTGCCAAAAATATTACAAAAAATCCACATTGGCTCGCTTACTGCTCTATAAGTTCTTGTAATATATACATAAATACTGCTATAAACAATCAAAATGTTTCATAAAGTTATTGCTCTGATGCTTGCTGGTATCTCTGATCTATGTATGGACGGTGGTAATATTTGAATTCCCGCTGTCCATGAACTTCGGTAACTTCCCATACTCCTCGGTCCATTAGCGCGGCCTGCTTGGATAATCTGTCGGCACTCTCATTGTGCTCCCTGTAGATGTGCGAACATGAGATGTTGTTAAAAGTAGTTTTGAATTCTTGAATCTCATGCAAAATTATGCTGAGTGTGTGTATGTGACAGATTGCATTGTTGTTGAACCAGTCTATAATGATTTTTTAATCCCCAAATATGTTTATGCAAGTAATGTTATGGCCCAATGCAAAGTGGAGGAGGTGTCTGAGAGTAATTAGTTCGGAATAATTGTTTGAGCCAGTGCCCAATCCCACTTTGATTCTGTAGTGATGTTGATCCGATTTGTGTATGATGATGCCTCCTCCACAGCTCTGCTGATTCACTGCGCCGTCAAAGAATGCCCACGGGGTGGATCGGTCTATGAGAGGAGGCGGGTGGGGGCGTCGAATGTGAGCAGGTGGGGGATCCGGGAGTTCGTTGAATGCCGCAATGATGCAGGCTTCTAATAGGTGCCAGTAAACAGGTTTATCCTGGAAGACTATCAGGTTCCGCGTCTTCCATAAGTGCCATATTACTATGGCAGGAAGATTTATCGTTTTAGTGCCTTTGTGTCTAGTAGACCATTCAGTCCAAGCCTCCATAATGTTTTGTCCTGCCCAGAACCCGTTGTATGCAATGGTGTTTTTGATATTAGTCCACAATTCGATCTCGGTGCTGTAATGTAGGAACAGGTGGTCTATGGATTCCGACGCGGATTTGCATAACACACACCAGGTTGGGCCATGGTGTGCTCTGCACTGAAGATTGTCTCCTGAGGGTACCTTATTCCGGAGAATGCACCAGAAGAATAGCTTGGATCTCGGGGGTGTGGATAACTTCCATATATTTTGCCACCAGTCCATCAATGAATCCGGTTTTTTGTGGGTAATGAGGAGTGTATACCCATCCTTCGGAGTGTAATATCCCGCATCCGACGGACTCCAGATCAGCTTGTCTCGCCCCTCAGTAATTCTAATGTGAGATTCCGTCAGAGCCTCCCTGTAAGATTCCCATGCTTGATGCCACTGCAGAGGGAGGTTCAGCTGCTGTGATGTGCGCCAGGCCTGATGGAATATATCAGAGGCTTCTTGGTCCGCTATGTGTGCAATCACCTTGATGTCATGAGTGAGAAGATACTCAACTAATTCACGCGGTAGTTGATGCCTTCCCCCATTGCCAGCCCAAGGGTCAATGCCAATCCTGGCTTGTGTGCCATCTCTGATCCTCCAAGCCAACTTATCCCTTATCATGGGCATTGAGTAGATAATGGCTTTCCAAAATGATGATGCCCCTGTACTGTTCCAGGTGGGAAGTCTGATCCAATCCATGGTATCAAGGGGCCAAATGTATTTGTGGTATGAGAGGCGTGTCCATAAATTTTGACTAGTTATCAGTGCCCAACTCATCTTTGCTGCCAATGCTTGTGCAAAAAGTGGGAGATCTTTGAGTCCCCATCCTCCCCACTTCTTTGGGATGGCTATCTTCTGCCAGCCGATCCATGCGAATATCCGCTTGTCTTGACTACCTGCCCACAGATATCTATTACAGATTTGTTGTAACCGAGCAAGTGTATGTCTGGGAATCCATGCAAGAGCCATCCAGAATACCGGGGTGGCCTCCAGTACTGTTTTAATGAGGATCAGCCTGCCAGCCCTGGATATATACCTGTAGCTCCAACATGTGAGGCGTTTCTCTAATTTCGCTATTAACCAAGTCCAGTCAGCAATCCTTTGGCATGTGGGTTTTAACCAGAAGCCAAGGTATTTGAGCCCTCTGTCAATCGGGTGTATGCTGAATGGGAAAGCCTGTAGGGCATGTTGGGCTTCATTAACCGATGTACGAGTCATAGTAATAGTAGATTTTGCTCTGTTCACCTGCATTCCTGTAGCTTGTGAGAAAAGTGCCAGAATGTGGGAGAATGTCATCGTGTCTCTCATGCTTCCATCCAGAAGGATGAGAACATCATCCAAAAACAGAAGATGAGTGAGGAAGCATTCTTCTGAAATCTTGAGTCCCCGGAGTGTCCCATCCCTTGTGGCTGAAATGGTGAGGCGGCTCAATCCTTACATGACTAGGAGGAACAATAGCGGAGATAGGGGGCAACCCTGCCTCAGGCCCCTTTCAGAATGAAAGAAGTGTGAGGCAGATCCATTGATCAGGATGCTGAAAGTAGGAGTTGAGATACAGGCCATAATCCAGTTGATGAAGGAGATAGGGAACCCCAGATGAATGAGGATCATCTTTATGTACAGCCAGCTAACCCTGTCGAAAGCTTTAGAGAGATCTATCTTCAGGAGGGTACTCTTGAGATGTTTGGTCCAGATGGAGTGTAAGGCCTCCTGAGCAGACCCAATGGCTTTGTGAATCTGCCTGTCCTCGAGGAATGCAAATTGATGGGGGTCAATGTGAGTGGACAGAATGGGCCTGAGTCTATTGGCAATGATTTTTGAGATGATCTTGTATAGGACATTACAGAGGGATATAGGGCGAAAATCATCAAATGATGATGGAGCGTCTGTCTTGGGGATGAGAGCAATGAAAGTGGAATTTATTGCATGGTATAAAGACCCTGATATCTTGCATTCCTCAATCACACTAAGTAGGTCCTGGCCAATCAGTTCAAAAAAAGCTAGATAAAATTCAATCATCCATCCGTCAGGTCCGAGACTCTTGTCCTTTTTGAACCATTTGAGAGTGCTTTCCAATTCTTCCATGGTTACCGAGTTCATGAGTTCTTCCGAGTCTTCTTCATTTACAAATCTCGGAAAGTGTGAAGCCACTTCAATGATTTCAACCAAGTTTGCACCTGAAGGATTTCTGAATAAGCCTCGAAAGTGTGCGGTACCCAACTGGGAGAGTTTGTTAAAATTATCAACCATACCCCCTTCTGGGTGGGGCAGGCTCCAGATGGTGTTGGACACTTTCCTTCCTTTTGCAAAATTGTGGAAGAATTTTGAGTTTTCATCCCCTGCTTTTAACCAAATAGCCCTGCTACGTAACCTGAGGGATTCCTCCCGTTTTTTAAGTAATGAGGCCCGCTGATTTTCAAGTGCAATTAGTCGAGTCTTATCCCTTGCCAATCTGAATCCCAGGTTTCTATCATCAAGCATAGAGCTCAACTCTTCTTCCACGATATGAGTTGTGCCGAATCCCTTTTGTTCTTCTCCTTGGCCCAGTTAATGACAATATGTTTCAACTCCGTAAGGTTCTTGCAGAAACCTCTGGCCAATGATGCCTCCCTATTGATAGGGTGGGTCTGCCAGAAATCAGATACCAGCTTGATGAAGTCCTGATCTTGGAGCCAGGTATGATTGAATTTGAATGGTGCCTTTGGTTTAGCCAGAGGCCCAAGGATCTCCAAGTGAATAGGGGAGTGGTCCGATAAACCCCCAGATCCCACCCATTGTTTAAAGTGGTGCAGTTCCTGAATCAGAGGTCCCTTCAGAAGGAAACGGTCAAGTCTGCGGGCCAATGCAGCTTCTCCCACTCTCTTATTGCGCCATGTAGGCATGGGTTGATGCATGGGAACATCCACAAAGTCTGCTTGTTCTAGGGCATTCCTCATGAAGTCTGTGATCGAATCCACTTGAGCCATAGAGCCCCAAGATTCACGGAACCCCAGCGAAAAATTCAGGTCGCCTCCCAGGATGGTGTGGCTCGCAGTCATCAGGGATAGATTTAACAGTCTGTTCCAGAAAGGTTCTCTGTGCTCGCAAGGTCCGTAAATATTCACAATTCGGAATGCCACACCCAGATCCGCCGAGAATATGTCCGCCCCAAGGAACCCTTGCCCACCCCAGGAAGAATCGAATCTGATAGTTCTGGGGTTGATTCTGATTGCCAGCCCCCCCGATCTCCCCGAGGCGTCTGTGGCCAGATATTTCCATCGAGGGGTTATAGAGTTTAGGCAATGTTCAATGGAAGCAGCAGGGCCCAGGGTTTCCTGGAGAAAAATGATGTCAGGTTGTTCAGGTTCAAATAGTCTCAGAATGGCTAGTTTTTTGGGTTCACTGGTCAAACCCCTGCAGTTAAATGCTAGGCACTTCATGGAGGACCATATCTCGGGGTGGGTGCTGCTCTAAGGACCCCTTCTATGGTGGACTGCCTTCCGGATGCAACTTCTGCACCGACTTTCCAAATAGCTTTAAAGAGATCTGACTTGCGACCCCGAGAGGTCTGATACCCCAAATTCAGGGGTATGGTGCCCAAACCCCCACAGGATCCCGAGACCAAAGGGCGGGGACGAAGGGAGTAAGGGTGTGATGATCTTGAGGAAGAAGATAAAGATGGAGAGGATGGGGAATGAGATATGGTAGGCGGAATGGTGGAATCACTCAGAGGGGGCACAGATGGGGGACAATGTGCCATAGTGCATGATGCAGATGCAGATGGTAATGCAGATGTGCATTCGAAAGACAAAGAGACAGGAGTGTGACTAGTACCCGGAGCCTGTGATGCTGCCGCCGCCGCTCTTGCCCTTGTCAGTGGAGGCGATGGAGGTCTCTGCTCTTTCCGCCTTGGTTTCGCCGACTTCTCCTGTGCCGGTATCCCATCCTGAGTTACGCGAATGATGATCAGAGTAGCTTCCCGCGTGACCGAGGGCGAGATTTTTGGGGATGTATCCGGGCTTTTGAGTAGTGGGAAATCCTTTGCTAAATGCCCAACTTGATGGCAGTGATAGCACCGAAATGGAACGCCCTCGTAGTCTAGTAACTGAATCCTGCTGAATTTCCCCCATGTAAGTGTGATCTTCTTCTCCAGCCCTTCTCGCGTATCCAGGTGCACCAGAATACGGGCGAGGGTTCTCTGCTTAGATTCAATGTATGACCTGTCATGGTCCAGATACGTACCCATTGCATTCCCAATTCTTTGAAGAGCCTCTTCACTCCAGTATTGAAGAGGGAGTCCTGGAAGCCGAACCCACAGTGGACCAGCTCTGATCTGTTCGCGCTCTGGATCGAACAGGGGGCTCCATCGCTTGAGCAGAACAGGTGCAGATTCAATATGCCAATATTTTGCCAGAACGAGATCGATGTAGTCCTCCTTGGAGAAGTGAAGAGAAAACCACCCGCGCGGAAAAATGTGAACCTCAGGTAGATCTCTGAGCAGGTTGCCCCAGATCTCTTCTATCCATTTTGTCAATCTGTCCACAGTAAAGGTCCGGCCCCTCACGTGTCCCACCAGAACTGATCGAGCCATGAGAGCCGCGGCCCCAAAATCAGCTGGATCTCCGAACGAGACCATAATCTCTTTATCGGTCGCCTTGATGCACTTGGTCTTCTGTTTCTTCGTGCGGGGAGCCGAGGGATGGTCAACCAAAGGGCTGGAACCACCTGCAGGAGGTGTGGGCTTAACAAGCTTCACATTTACCACAGGAGTACTGAAACAACCGGAGGGTCGAATCCCCGGGGATGGTTGCAGGTGAGGAGCCGAGGATTGGGGGATCGCATACGGAGGCGGGTCACCCTGAGGGAGAAAGGCTTGGTCGAAAGACAAAACCTGGGGTGAGAGAGAAGCCAGAAGGTGTTCCGTGCCAGGAGATAGCGGAGGTGCGGCTAAACTGGGGGGGAAATCTGAGATCACTGTAGAGGGGGGACAACTAGGGTTAGGGTTAGGGTATGAATGAGCCAGTGATGAGACCGAGGAACCGTGAACGGCTGAGCCAACAAAATATGGATTATCAAAAATAATGCTGTCCTCTAATGGATCCGCTGAGTAATCCACCAGGTCTTCCATGTGCCCGTCCATATTGTCTGCAGCTTCGCGGTGATCGTGAAACGGGGGAACGGCGGGGATGGCGACAGAGATGTGGTCGGTGGATGTGAAACGAGATAGACCGACAACTGTGCCCTATGGTTCGCGGAGAGTCTTCAGAATAGGCTTTAGACTAACCTAAACCTTCGCGTGCCTGCGGTTCCTGCGACCGTCCC
This sequence comes from Pinus taeda, assembly GCA_000404065.3. NCBI lineage: Eukaryota > Viridiplantae > Streptophyta > Pinopsida > Pinales > Pinaceae > Pinus > Pinus taeda. The sequence continues at coordinate 23,880 of APFE031629560.1, read as the reverse complement.
ATCCTTTAGAACAATCATGTGGATCTTTCTAAATATTTATTTATGTGAAAGCTCTTTGACTATTAATTTAAACTTAAGTTATTTTATAATTAATTTACAAAAATTATTTTAAAGGTAATTATAGAATTTACAAAAATTAATTTAAAATTAATCTATTTTATAAATTAATAATTAAACTATTATTGAATTTTTAATATTTTTGTTTGTTTTGTTTGTTTTTTATATTATTATTAATTTAATTTTAATTAATTAATTTTAATTTAACTCTTTGTCTATTAATTAAAACTTAATTTATTTTAATATATTAATCTAATTAATGTTAAAACAATATACTATTTTTTACCTTAATAGACATGAATGAATTTTTGATATTGTAATATTTTCTACAACACTGAAATTTCTCTAATTTTTTATATCTTGAAAAAACTCTTTGACATGAATAAAATTTAATTTATTTAATATATATTTAGTAAATATTTTCCTTCATCTTAATATTAATAAATATAATTACTATTACTGGAATTTTTTAGCTTATAACTGGCTAATATTTTTATCTAACAATTTTAAATTAATTAATTTTATACTTATTCTAACAATTTATTTATTTTTTTATACTAGAGGAATCGACAACGGTGGTGGTATCGTACTCCCGTTACACGGGGTCAAATCCCATCGGCTACCTCTATAACCTCTAGGAGGGTCCGCTCAGGTTGCCTTGAACGTCCTTTGGGTATTCTTGGGGTTTGAACTCGTGACCTGCATAGCTGCATGAACGACTTAGCAAATCGTTCACTTGCCACTAGACCAAACCCCCACGGCCTACTGTATTCTAACAATTTAAATTAATATATATATTAGAAATAATATTACAATTTAATTTATTTTATGATTTACTGATCTATATATTAATTTACTTATTCTATTGTATATTTGTAACATGGTCCACTTACATTTTAATTTAAACAAAAATTTAATTTATACCCCTTATCATTGTCAGACTAGTCGTTATCTGGTCAAATCTAGCCGTTATCTTTCTAGTCGTTACCTTATCTAGAAAATTGGGTCGTTAGATATTCTGCCCTATATATTTAAGGTGCAAAGTGAGATCTGCTCATTCAACTTGTCCTGATGATGAACCACATTGGTGGGTTTGAAACACATCGACAAAAATTTCTCTATGTGATTTTCACCGAAGATCTTCAAAAAATAATTAATAATCTAATCGATGGTGTAAAGCAGAAGCCCCAAGAACAAGGCCCCGAGATAAATAAAAAAAGGGTAGGAAAAAAATTGTAGTTTCTAGGTGAAGTCACCTTCAAGCATATCCTTAGAGAAAATAAATGTACCACCGACATGCAGGCGAATTTGGAATCCTATGGGAGAATCTATAATTGATAATACGATTTCTCAGAAATCGATTCCATAGGGTCTCTTGCCTCAATGTGCAGAGAATAAAAATCAAAGAGAGAACATCAAGATGGGAAATAATCACTTCAGCTCGAATGGTTAAATCTCAGAAGATCAGGAAATATAAGGAAATCCCCAAGGACAGACATGATAGTCAATCTACGGTTATCAAGCGAACTGCAGCTACTCAAGCTTCTTGTGAAATGCCAATGTTGTCTTCCCTGATGTGGCAAGCTACGCATCAATATATTCTCTCCCTCTGCTCATCTTATTTTATCTCAGCCATCTTCGCCCTCACTTCCCCCCCCTCTGTCTCAGAATTTGTAATCCTTTTTCCTGTATATGTCGTTGCGCCCCTTTGGGGATTGAGCTTATCTTCTCTGGTTTAGCCTTGCCTCTCCCCTTTGCGCAAATTTGGCGGTTGTTTTCTAGATCCTATTGCCTTCGCGCAACTCTAGTGGCCCCCGCCTTCGCGTCGCTCTAGAGGTGGCTTCGAACATTTTGCCTTCACGCAACTCCTGTTGCCCTCTCCATTGCGCAACTCTGGTGGACCCCACCTCCCAGATTCTTTAGCTTTTGCGCAGCTCTTGTGGCTTTTGCTTTCGGAGCTCGATTTCCCTCTCTCTGGCAGTTGTGGGTCTTCACAGGACTGTCTAGAGGTTGCTTTTGTTTCTTCTCTTTGTTTCTTCTTTCCCCTTCTATTCTCTGCTGGATCGATCGCCTTCTTCCTTCAGGAAAACTGGAACGAAACTCGCTTGTAGATGTTCCAAAGTGCAAAAAATGCACAGTCTGTCGAGCTAACAAATTCATGATTGAGCAGGTCAGATAAATGGTCAAAGACTACAAATTTGAAGCAAAATTTGAGAATTCCTTCCTAAAGAGACAAATGGAAGAGCTGAGGAAGGAAATGTTTGTGTTAAAACATAAGTGCAGGCATTTGTAGGAAATGATCAATTATATAAAGAGATTTCTTATTAATCAAAAAGGAGAAAACTTTAACGTTCAAAGCAGTAAGAATTGGCCTCAGCCCCACCGGGAACCCTCAGTCAACAAAAATTAATTATAAATGCCTCATTCTTCTCTTTTTTGCAAAGTATTTTCGCTACTAGTTTTTTATGCTATGTAGGTGTAAATTGCTATTGAATCAGTATGTAAGTATTTATAAGGATAGCTCAATTAGTAACCTTAGAAACAAAAGGGGAAGAGCTTGGAATATAGGGATTGTTTTCCCTCTGTTTCTCTTCCAGGATGCTTTCTGCCATTTTGGCTTGATGTAATGGGAGCATGTCTCCCTCCTTTTCTTCTTTTTTTTGGAATAGAAATCCAATAACCGACTTTGTTAAAAAAGAAAAAACCGACTTGTTAATAAAGATATAATATATAATATATATATATATATATATAAATTTAAAAAATATTAATAAGAGATTAGTTTTACAAGTGTTTTTTTGAGTGCAAAACTTGAGAAAGGTTTACACCTCAAGAGAATTTGATCCATCTTGAATAGATCGAGGGATAAGATCAATCTAGTATATTAAATGGAAGTTGTCTCTCTCTCTCTCACACACACATATATAATTTAAATAATGATAATAACGAGATTAGTTTATAACTGTTTTTTGTCGATTATCATATGATAAAATGCATATGTAATCTTCAAGTAAAAGTGCATTGTTAATTAAAAATGTTAAATTTAAGTTTTATAATTATTTCAATTGTTTTTAACAAGAAGTTTATGGAGTTTTAAATAGATGGTGATTTAGTGTATTGCTAAGATAATTTTTGAAATTAAAGTCATTGGTTCACAATAGATAATACATGTGTCTAATCAACAAAATTATATAAATTGCTTTACGAAAAAATGCATTCTCACAATCCTAGTGATAACATCTCATTGTGGGTAGATAATTCTTCTTCCATCCAATAAAGTGGTTGGCCCTGAACTAAGCTCAATCTAGTCACATAAAAGAATAAAAAATCTCTACATATACATTTTTTGAGCTTATATTTTTCATTTTTACTCTTTTCCTTTTTTTGGTAACTTGGTTGAAATACAAAATCTCTACGTATACATTTTTGTGCTTATATTTTTTATTTTTTCTCTTTTCCTTTTTTTGGTAACTTTGTTGAGCTTAGGCTGGGTAGCCCCAAAAACAATCATTTTGTGGGATGTTGTCCCTAGGATTTCAGAACAGTGGGATTGGACACCCCTTAGTACAGTTTAATCCACAGTGGGATTTACCCACAATTACCACAGTGGGAAGCTTAGAAGAACAAACTATTGGGTTGTGTTATATTCTTTCCACGACTAGCCCATGTAGTTAACCGAGGGGTTGGAGGGGGGGAGGAGCCCCCCCTTCGTTGTGTTGATTGCATAGCGGGGGGGTCACAGGGGGTTTGAGGGGTGCAGGTAACCCCCCTCTATGGGGTCCGGGGCAGCGCCCCTGAAAATTTTGTTTTTTGGACCCTATATTAGGTTGGGTGGACCTAGCTATGGTTTTGTGCATGATTTTCACACATGGTTTTGGACGCGATGGTTTTCAGTCCATGGTATTGGATGCTTCGACATGTATAAATATGTATTGTAACATTACAAGGAACATAATGAAAAATCATGCTGGTAGTCCCAGTTTCAGGATCCAAGGGAAAATCTCTGTGTATATGTGTTTTATGTGTTATGCTCTCGCATTGTTTATTTTCTGTGTTCTAGAATCATATGCAGGTAATTTCTGTACGGGGTTAAATCCTACATTTGATATCAGAGCTATTTTGGCTTCAAGGGGACGCCTTTGTTGCTGAGGGGTTTCTCTCAGGCCTGTGGTAGACCCTATTCAGTGGGAGATCTGCGAGATCAATTCTGGTGGTGAAAGAAGATGGAGAGAAGTGGAAAGATAGAGATCGAGAAATTTAATGGTCAGAGTTTTCAGTTGTGGAAACTCAAGATGGAGGATCTGTTGGTGGATAAAGATTAGTGGATCATGGTAGATCCGAGTACTAAACCACGGGACAGTGTCTTGATTGAAGAATGGAAGAAGTTGGATTAGAAGTTCAAAGAGACAAGACGATTGTGTGTCCAGATTCAGTATTGTTGATGTAATTTAGGGGAAGTTACACGAAGGCTTGTGACAAGTTAGGGAATTGTACCAATCTAAGTCTTTGGTGATTAAACTATCATACGGAAAGCTGTATACTTGAGGATGAAGATGGAACCGGGGTGACAGCGCATCTGAACGCATTTAATACTGTGGTAAGTCAGTTATTATCTGTTGATATTAAAATTTCAGATGAAGATAAGTGCATCAGTTTGTTGTGTTCTCTACCAGATTCGTGGGATAGTTCGGTTATTTCAATAGGTAGCAATGCAACTGCCTTGCAGTTTGATGAAATAGTCTCATCCTTGCTAACAGAGGAGATGAGACGAGAAAATATGGAGAGCCAGAATGGTGATGCCTTGTCTATACGAGGACGGTCCCAGAACATAAACAAAAATAAGTCATCGAGTGGGAGATCTAAATCTAGATGAAGATCTAAATATTCAGGAAAACACGTAAAGGTTGTTTGCTGGAAATGCGGAAAGGATGGACACTACAAAAGGGACTGTAAATCTAAAGCTCCTGACGAAGGAAAGGGATCTGATGTGCTCCTTCTGCAGAGGCAAAAACCACCTCAGATGAAGGTGGGGATGTGTACTTGGCTTCTTCAAGTACACATGTAGATCATGAGGCATGGTTGATTGACTCAGGTGCATCCTTTCACTTCACTCCCCATAGAGAGTGGTTTTGCGAGTATGCGAAATAATATGGTGGTGATGTCTTCTTGGGGGATGACAGGAAGGCTAGAATTGTTGGTCGCGGAAAAGTAAAGTTGAAGTTGCAAGGTGGAAGGGTTAGAACACTTCTAGGTGTTCTGCATATTCCTGCATTGGCCAGAAATCTAATTTTCGTAAGCAAGCTAGATGATGTAGGCGTAAAAATAGTGTTCAAGAAGGATACCTGCAAGATGGTTCGGGGAGCATTGGTATTGATGTAGGGAGTTCGGATTGGAACTCTGTACAAGCTGCAAGGTAGCATTGTTTTTGATGGGTGCAACAGTTCTATGGTTCCTGAAAGAGGAGCAGAAAATCTAGTGGTCTCTGGAGAGAAGACCATGTTGTGGCATCAAAGGCTTGGACATATTGGAGAGAAGGGCCTTTGAATACTTCATGGTAAAGGTATGGTAGAAGGTATGAGTAATAGCTCCTGGATTTTGATTTCTGTGAAATTTTTGTATATGGAAGCAGAATTGGGTGAGTTTCCCCTTTGGTGGTAAGAGGACGAAACAAATATTAGAGCTTGTGCATAGTGATGTGTTTGGACCTGTGAAAGTTCCATTACTGGGTAAGTCTGTGTACTATGTATCATTTATAGATGACTTCTCAAGGAATACATGGATATATTTCCTTAAGAAGAACTTTGAAGTCTTTAACAGGTTTAAAGAATTTAAGGCTCTGGTGGAAAATCAGACAGAGAAGAAGATAAAGGTACTGAGGACAGATCATGGTGGAGAATTCTGTAGCAAGGAATTTGAAGAATTCTGTAAGAAGTGTGGTATAGCATGGCAGAAGACTACTCCATATACACCTCAGCAAAATGGAGTCGCAGAAAGAATGAACAAGACGTTGATGGAAAGGGCAAGAAGCATACTCAGTGGTGCCGGGTTAGGACAAGAATTCTGGGCAGAGGTGGTGGATACTGCATGTTACTTGGTCAACAGGTCACCTTCATCAGCGTTGGAGGATAAGACTCCACAAGAAGTATGGACTGGTAAGACACCCTCTCTTTCACATCTGAGGGTATTTGGATGTGATGCATATGTACATGTTCCAAAGGAGAAACGAACCAAGTTGGATAGTAAATCTGAAAAGTGCATCTTTATTGGGTATAAGGATGGTTTAAAGGGTATAAGCTTTGGAACCCAGTAACAAGGAAGGTTGTGTATAGTCAAGATGTGGTGTTCAGAGAGGTGAAAGATGTTATTAAACATG